>WAAB01015609.1:13984-90394 GCA_013389865.1 Piaya cayana
GCTTTGCTGAAGTCCAGGAAGACCACATCCACAGCCTTTCCCTCATCCAGCAGCTGAGTCACTTTGTCATAGAAGGTGATCAGGTTAGTTGGGCAGGACCTGCCTTTCGTGAAGCCATGTTGGCTGGGCCTGATCACCCAGTTCTTTTGCATGTGCTGCATGATAGCACTCAAGATCACCTGTTCCATGACTTTCCCTGGCACTGAGGTCAGACTGACAGGCCTGTAGTTCCCTGGATCCTCCCTGCGACCCTTCTTGTAGATGGGCACATCAGCCAACTTGTAATGGTAGCCACCATAAGTCATTAGGTTTATTGCGATTGTTGGAATGAGGACAAAGAGCTTGGTAGCATTGTAGTAAGCTATCCTCTCCCTTGCTCCTGAGATTTCTTACAACATACTGAAGGACCTGTATGTGTGTCTCTTTACAGACTAAAGAAACATCACCTGCAAAGCAGTACTAGATTGTCCTTGTGTGTATATATATATAGGGAAAGGACAGTTGTTTAGTAGAAGGCTAACAGTAAAAAAAAGTCTTGTATGTTGCAGTAGTTTATGCTTTTAAAGGTGGGTAGTTTGTTCATCGTGGAACAAGGCTGTACTTTCCAAATGACAGTTTATGTTCTTCTGAATTTTTGGTTGGTTTATTCTTTGTATCTCACTTTGGTAAACAGCTAATAATACTAATTGTCTGAGTCCTTGGCAACTTAAATGTGGCTTAGAGCAGAGTGGGGATTGAAATTTTATACCAAACACAAAATCTGGCAGTGGTAGTTTCTGCAAATCCCCTTTACAACAAGGGGGGAAATTGTAGCAAGAAAAGATTGAGAAACTGAAGTCTTAAGTTTACTTGATTTTTGTAGCATTAAATGAGATAATGTATTTCCTTTCTGCAGGATAAACATAGATGATAATTTTTATGTTAACTTGCTCTCTGCTTCATTATGCTATGCAACTACTAGTTTTATTACTCCAAGTCTTTTTCTTACAAATATAATGTTGTATTATTGTGACCAGGAACTTTTGTTTTTTTTAAGGTGCGTTAGCAGCATTTTAAGATCCTAAACTGCAGACCAGTTTTCATTATTTGAGTTGTGTTGGATTATTCCTGGGACGCTAATGAATTGTCTACTTGTAGTGGTGAATCCATATTAAGTTCAGAAACCATTTTTTTTTTTCCCCCACATTCAACATATGCTTCTTCCAGTCTGGTTGTTTACAAACTATAAAGGCAGTAATTTTATTTTTATTCCGCAGAGGAGTGGCCAGAAGGTGTCAGAAATTTTCTACCAGCAAGATTACTGTGGGAGCAAGCCTGTTTCCCACCTCAAATGTTCCACATTTTGCCAAATTGTTTTGTAAGGCTCATAACCATTAAACCCCCATGCATATTAACAAAAAACTATTTAAAATATATTACGTAGACAAAAATGAAATATATACTGAAATTCGTTATTAATTTATGTTGATTGACTTCATAGCAGCTGCTTTAAAGAGAAAAAAGACTAATTTCTGGTAGACAGAGAAACAAGATTCAGGGTTAAACATGTTGTGTGCATTCAAGATGTGACTGCACACAGTTCTAGACTCTAGCTTATGATTTTCTGCCATTGGTTAAATGATTTGCTCTCAACAAAGGTAAAATAATCACTGGGAAAGGAGTGTTTTAGGAATAAGAAGTCATCTGATGAAAGGGATTCTTCTGTCTATTTTGGTTTATGCAAGTCTTTCTCTTAGTAAAAGCTTTACTGCTGCCAATGGAATTTCTCATACAGTAAGAAGTTACTCTTGTAGAGCAATTAGACTGTCAAAGAAAGAATATACTTTTTTTAATCTTATGGAGCTTTGAGGAGGAAAAAGATATTAAAGATGTCTTCAACTCACAATCATTGGAACTAAGTTCTTTCATTTTATGCAAAATATTTGTTGCTGGTAAGGGAAAATAGTGGTTTGCTTTTTACTTCCAAAGACACTGAAACAAATTGATACTACCCATATTCTCCTGTGTGTTCCCCATGCATTAAGAATAATAATTATTTCAAATGAAGACCTGGGAGTTATTTGCTTTATTTTCCATACATCCTTCCATCTGTCCTTCCATCCTTCCTGTGTTGTTAATAGTTTACTAATGCTTTGTCATGTGCCTACATGAAGGTGTTACAGTAGACTGGAATGACTGAGCTCTTGGCCTCTGTGAAAAAAAAAATGATTGGCAAAAATGTCTGGGGTATTAAGCTACATTGTAGCTACTTAAGCAAATGTTCTAGATGTGAAGTTGTGTTTAGTGAGTATATAAACAGCAGGCAGTAAAAAACATTTGAACCTGAAAATTGAGGATGGCAGTGAGAAGGACACCTAGAGAAGGAACAAAGATAAAAGAGTTATTCTTGTCTTTAAGCTTTCAGCCAGGAAATGAAGGTTTTGTATCAGAACTCTCCTAATAAATTGTGCTTAGTGATTGTCAACAGAGTCTTGATGGTCCGTGTGTGTGTGTGTGTGTCTTCATGAGAATGGAAGTAGGGAGGGGAAGAAACAAAACTGTCTTGTACTTCTGGTAACACAGTTTAGGCTAAAATGGAACAATTCTGCCACCCTGTTTTTTCATAATGAGGTATCAGAAGTAATTGTATTTCATTTGTGGGAAAGCACATTTCATGTAGTCAGGACTTTTCTCTGATACTGGGTTGCTTACTTGTTCAGAATAAAGCTTGTCCTGTAACACAGTGACTTCCTGTAGTGATACACGCTGTATGAACCTCTCTTGGGTGTCAAGTTGGCCATTTATGTGGTGAAGAAAACAAAATATTTTGATCTGAAGCCTTTAGGTTAATTTTATTCTCTTGGAATGTCCCAGAGCTCTGCAGGGGGATTGGTGATGGTAATGGAGAACAGTATTTTACTATTTCTGTTTTATGAAATTGTTGTAGATTGATTGTGCGTCGTACAGCTGGAGAAATGAGATATGAAGAGATACAGTAGCGGTTCTTATTGTTGTTTCAAGGGCATCCAATCTGTTGGGCTCAACCATAATATTAGAGGACTTGGCTTGATTTGATTTGCATGCTTTATGTGTTCCAGGAATCACTGTTTTTTGTGCTATAACAAAGTGCAGGAATCAGAGCTAGTGCCAGAAACCTCAGATCCACATGGTATGGTGCAGCTGTTGAGTTGATATGTTACCTTGGGTCCAGACCAAAAGACATCATATCTAATCTAGTAAGATCCATCTCCAAGAACAAAAAAGACGGGAAATGTCAAGGAGTGACTTGCTGTGGTAGACAAAGGGACTTTAGTACTTTGTTGCTTCTTTACTATATCATGAATTGTATCTTCCATAGCAAAGCCACTGCAGTGTAGTACTACTTACTTTGAAAAAGGATACCTTATTTTGTGAATTTTAAGACTTTTTTTTGTGTGTGACTTCAGATAATGTTTCAGCTGTAAACCCCCTTTGCTGTCCTTTATGACAGGCTCACTTTCATAACTTGCATATCCTGCAAAAACCTAACTAATTCTTCCATCTGCTACCTGCTGATTTGGTACAGCTGCTATTTTTTTCTAAATACTGAGATCAAATCACTACAGTAAATACAGGTCTAAACAGTCTTTATAAAGAAACACAGCTTATGGTCATAGTGTTTTGTTTATTTAACTAAATTTAAGTTGCTTAGCCAGTGATGCGATGTTGGATTATGTCCACCACTTTAAGTATGGCTAGCATTCCTTTCTAGATGAAATCCTCCTGGCAAGATATGTGGACAGTGTGCACAGTAACTTTTTATTTTGGAGACCTATTAGATGTATGCAAGCTTTTTGCTACAAATATGTGCAAGAGGAAACACACTTTATATGCAAATTATAAAGTAAGTTTTTAGTCTCATTTTATGAATCTAATCTGTGTACAATAAACAGCTGTTGTTAGTTGAGATGCATCGATACCAATATTCATAGTCCAAATTACCTCAGTAAAAGTCTCATGAAACATTGCTGGAAGTTGCTATACAAAAATCTCCTAGTACTTATTCTTTTTTTCTCTCTCATGTTGTGCTTATTGTTCCATTGCCTGTTTGGGTCTGAGGGCTTCAGTCTGGATATGAAGCAGAAAGAAGACCCAGGTGATGTAATGCTCTATCCTTGATGTAGGTAACCTCCGCTGCTAAATCATTTTCCTTCTTCTCCACCCACTTCCTTTCTGTGATAATAATACCAGCCATTTTAGTTGATTCATATTCATTTGTTGGTTTGTTCACAAATCAGAGGTGTAAGTAACATTCCTCAGAAAATAACTGTTTTCTGCTGTTTCGCTTTTTCTAGGAGTTATTGTCTGCAAATGTTTAATCACCTGCAGCCTAAATTGTTCAGTTAACTGAGCGTAAGCACCCCAGCTTTGACAGTTATGGCAACTTGAAGTAAAATATGATTGGTAATTTCTTGTGATACTTGTTTTTTTACACTTAGTTCAAATTCAGCAATATAAAGTAATTAAAACTCTATTTTAAAATAGAACATCTGTGTTTATAAGAATGATACTGAATATGATTGCCAAGGCATCCTGCATATGTCAGTTTTGTGTTAAACATGACCTCCAGTTGCTAACTGTATGGACAGTCCTATGAATTTCCCTTAGCAAGTCTTGTTCCCTCAGTAGTAGCTGATGAGGCCATCAGTTTTTTTCCATGTCCCATTCTCATCTGACTGGTTATCCCCAGTTAATGAGAGAGGCATTGAATCAAGGCCTGAGTGAAGCACTGGCAGAACAAGGGAATTCTTTCAGTGATCATGAATGTGCTTATGCGTGCCCATACATTTTATTGTATTATTGCAGAATTTCTTAATATAGCAGTAGATGTTATGATGTATTGATTAAAGGAGGGGAAGGTGAAGGAGGCGGGATGGCAGGGAATACCCTTCATTCCTGCTTAAACAGCAGCTCTGTTAGGAGATGAAATCTTAAGAAGCTATTGAACCAGCAATTAGTCTAGCAATAACTAATCCATTGATTCCTGCATTATCAAATGTGAGTTCAATAGACACCATTGTCTAACAGAATGATATAAGTAGTCTTTACGAAGATCAAAATGAAAGCACAAACAGATATACTTTCTAGGGATCTGATCAGAAAATGTAATAAGCCAGATGATTTGTGTTGCGGATCTCTCTAACTTTGATTTTTCAGGTCCATGATGTTTGCTTAAAATTACTTTCTTGTTTCATAGGCTTCAGTGGAATAATAGCCTATGAAATAAGAACCAAATAAAACTTTGCCATTTGTACTGTGATGGTTGCTGCATTTTGGCTCTTACAGCTACTATTCTCACTGTCAGTGATTCAAATTCTGATATCCCATTTACAGTGAATCTGAATTCAACTCTGAGTGGGTGAATGCTGCTTATCTAAACTAGTTTTGTTGCTTTCCTTAGTACTGTGTATTGCAGTGTTCTAAGTATTTTGACAGTGTCTAGAATACTGTTAATTGTTTCAAACAGTAAAGGAGATCATAGTATAATGCTTCATAACAAGTTTGTGGGCTTTAAGCCCTTTTGGACTCAATGATCGTAAGGGTTTTTCCCAACCTAAACGACTCTATGAATGATTCTAGTATTTTAAGTAGGAAAACCTGTTCCTGTGCTAAGAATATCTGATCTTACTGCAAAGGTAGCATGACTGTGAGCCCTCTTGGGTAAAATAGTTCTTTCCCTCTGTAAGGGAAGGAAAATGTAAAGGAAATATAATCCTGTAACCCAGGAGATGTGAGGCTGTTTTTTAGTCCAGTGCCCTGCAGGTCCAACCGGCAGTAAGGCTGACTGTATATTTCCTATAGGCACCTGCACAAACAGATACATGCAACATGTGCATATTTTTTTATATATAAATTTATATATACACACATGGCAGGCCATACAGATAACCACAAACAGCAGCATGAGTGTCATCCTGGTACTATCTTTGACTGATAAAGATGAAGATCTGTTAGTGGGGAAACATGTAGAATATGAATCCCTGCAGTAAGCAGGTTCACAAACTATCTGGTTGCTGGCAACCATATCACAGACTTCCTTGTACTGGCACCTGGGTCACATGACCCTCTGAAACTGCAGGCTTCTTCCAGTTGTCAACACAGACCTCTTCATTCACAGGAAGACACATGGATGTGTGTGCACGCACGCAGACAGAGCTCCTGGGCAGCTGGTGAGGCTCCCCTGATCCTTTTGGCAGGCACCTTGCCTTGTGGCCTCGTTCTTATAAACAGACACACACACAAAAATCTCCATCAGTTTGCCAGGATTTCCCTCACCCCTGTAGAAATGAACTCTCCCCATGGCCACCGCTTAGAGGCTCTTTTTTTTTGTACAGACACAGGTATATTTCCTATTAGACATACCCCACCCCTGAGTCTATGGTCTCTCCTTGGCAGTTGTCCAGACTTCCCTTATCCCTCTTCTACCCAGCTTCTCCTTGTCATCTTACCCTTACAGATACACATCCTTCTGCTTCCAGACCACTTCACCTTCTAACAGGCTAGTCTGGCTTGATTGTTGTTAGACATCTTTCACTTACCACCCTCCCACATTGTAGTTGCTGGCACCATGTACATAACCAAAGTCCTTCTCTACTTTCTGATGCTTACGTTCACTCACTCTGGTGGCTCAGGTGCTTGTCTGTCGTCCCTTTAACTCATGGTCTGATCTTGTTTCTGACACATGGGCCTGCACACACACACGTACACACTAAGTAGAGCATCTCACCCAGAAAAATGGTTCGAAATAGGATTTAATGAGTTAAGACAGGTTGTGCTGGTCAGGTACAGGGTATAGCAAACTCTTTACACGGAGCTGGCCTATTTATCCCATTATCTTATTGTTTTCCTATGCTTGTTTCCCTCCAAATCACCAAGATCCATCCTTTTCCCTGCTTTTGGCTCTTTCCTTTAACACTGCAAAATAAGTCCTGCACAATCCCAAAATGTTTTTTCCTCTTCACCCTGTAATGTACCTTATATCTCTAAGCAGTAACACTGCTTGGTCTGAAAGGTGGTCTTGAGAGCTGATCATATTGACTTATAGAGTGGGTGTCAGACCTGGACCATAAGGCACAGGCTTTGTTGGGATAGCCCTGGGAGGAGCTTGAAACAATAGTTTAGGTTCTTACCACCTGCTGTAATGTCTCTTGTCCATCTGGGTTTGTGCAGGTAAGCCTTTGATGGGCCAACAGTTGCTATGATGGGTTTGAGCAGAGGTAGGTGTAAGTATTATTTTGTTTCCACCCCCTACCATTGTCTTTCTGTGCTGTTTTGTTTGTGTGCAGATAGTTTTTTAGCATGTAGCCTTGAAAGTCTGTCCTTTCTTTTAGTCCTGATACCACTACCTGCATCTCCTTTTCTCTTGTCCTTCAATACAGATACTGAATATTGAAGAAAAATTTTGATACATCCCTACCTGTGTCAGTTGCTTCCCTCCAAGTAATTTTTTTAGTGTAACTGTGTTTAAAAATATTCATTAGAAATTAAATCCCTATGGGATTTGAATATTACCGTGATGATCTTAAAATGGTTTTGGCTGGAAAGGGCCCCAAAGATCATCTAGTTCCAAGCTCCCTGCCATGGACAGGGACACCTCCCACTAGATCAGGCTACTCAAGGACCCATCCAACCTGGCCTCAAATGCTTCCAGGGAGGAGCAGCCACAACTTCCCTAGGCAAGCAGTGTCAGTGCCTCACCACTGTCATGGTGAAGAAATTCTTCTTAATGTGTAATATAAATATTCCCCTTCCAAGTTAAAACCATTCCTTCTTGTCCTATCACTCCATGCCCTTGTAAAAGGTCCCTCTCCAGCTTTCTTGTGTGCCCCGTTTAGGTACTGGAAGGCCATTGTAAGGTCTCCTTGGAGCCTTCTCTTCTCCAGGCAGAACAACTCCTGCTCTCTCAGCCTGTCCTCATAACAGAAGTGCTTTATTCCTCTGGTCATCTTTGTAGCCCTCCTCTAGACCTGTTCCAACAGTTCCACGTCCTTCTTATGCTGGGGAATCCAGAACTGGACACAATACTCCAGATGGGGTTTTCAAGAGAGAATAGTAGAGGGGCAGAATAACCTCCTGTGACCTGCTGCCAATGCTTCTTTTGATACAGCTGAGGATACGGTTGGCTTTGGGCTGTGAGTGTGCATTGCTAACTCCTGTCAAACTTCTCATTAATTGGCACACCCAAGTTCTTCTCTGCAGGACTGCTCTGAATCACATCATCCTCCATCCTGTATTGAAAATGGGGATTGCCCTGATGTAGGTGTAAGACCTTGCCTTTGGCCTTATTGAACCTCATGAGGTTCACACAAGTACAAATCTCCAGCTTGTCAAGGTCCCTCTGGATGACAATCCTGTCCCAGTGTGACAACTGCACCACGCAGCTTGGTGTCATCTGCAGACTTCCTGAGGGTGAATGCTGCCTTTGAAATAAGTGATCATGTTTTCTTATACCATTTGAAATAAAAATATGCAGCTCAAATCTTCTTGGCATTGCATGTACAGGTTTTTTTTATTTATAAAATTATGTGAGAACATGATCATTCACTCACTTATCTTGTCTGCCGAGTGATTATTGTGACAACTTCTCCCAGTGGTGATGCTGTTAGCACTGTATGCATACAGTAACTTACTTTGCACCTCATACACTGGTAGTACTTGTCGGTAATTCTGAAGCTATAGTTTTGCAGAGCTTTGTGATGGAGCAGAGCCGTGGAAGACACACTACCTTATGGCAGTTTTAAACTCTCATTACTGTGTAAAGGGGACATAATAGAATTTCTGCCAAGTCTCCCTGAGAATCTTCAGGCTCCATATCCTTCTATGATTCTATGATACCCTTCTTAAGTTGAGGACCCCCAAGTCCTCCACAGGACTGCTCTCAACCATGTCATACCCCCCCTCCCCAGCCCCACATCGTGTACTGAAATCAGGGATTGCCCCAACCCAGGTGTAGGACCTTGCACTTGGCCTTGTTGAACCTCATGAAGTTTTCATAGGCCCTCTTCTCCAGCTTGTCTAGGTCCCTCTGAATGATATCCTATCCTTCTGGTGTGGCAACTACACCACGCAGCTTGGTGTCATTTGCAGACTTGCTGAAGGTGCACTCAATGTTGCTGTCAGTATCAGTAATGAAGATATTAAACAGCATTGGTCCCAGTACAGACCCCTGAGGGACACCACTTGTCATGGATCTTCCTCTGGACTTCGAGCCATTGACCACTACTCTCTGAATATGACCCTTCAACCAGTTTCTTATCCACTGTACTGTCCACCCATCACATCCATATCTCCAATTTAGAGAGGAGGATGTTGTGGGTGCCCGTGTCAAAGGCTATATGAAAGTCTAGGTAGATCACCTCTGTTGGTTTACATGTGTTGACTGCTGCGGTCACCTTATCATAGAAAGCCCCTCAGCTGGTCATACAGGATTTACCCGAGATGAAATGATGCTGGCTAGATGTTCCAGTGCCTGGTGGTAGGGGGTGTAAAAGCTGAAATATACATATGCAAACAGTTCATTGCTTTAAGTTCAAGTTTATGAGAAAAGACTCCTCATGCCCTTACATGCTGGAGAATCTCATTGTAGGAATGAGAACTGTGTGAATTATGTCTTTAATAGCTTTTCTACTGTTTTAGTTATTTTTTGTTTCTTTCCCCTCCTCTTCCTCTTTTCTCCCATCTTAAAAAAAACCCCAAACTGACCAGACCTATCCCCCTGTCTTTTGAATGAAACCCACTTAGGACTTGCTTATTAAGGTTTTGCTAACAAAATAGTAGTGAAGCTGTGTTATTCCTATAAGTAGGCTTATGTTTGGAAAGGAAATTCTTCCGGCCTTCATCTTTTTTTCTTTTCTATAATTCACTTTTATTTTTAACTTCTTTCAATGTCACATAATTATTAAATTTCAGATGACTATGTGGCCTGTATTGCGGTTACAGGGGCAGTTCATTTTTTTTAGTTTAGAAGATAATAGTTTTTAATGAATGTTTCTGCAGTATCATTATTCTAAGTATTAATTTTACTGGTGTTTCTTTTTAGATTATATATCTGAAATATAGTTTTACTCGTCTTTGATAATGCTGTGCTATTATGATAGGGATAGACTGCTTTTGAATTAATGAGCTGGTTAGAGATTCCCTGTCTTGTTTTTGTGTAGTGTATTAAAAACAAATCTAGCTTTTTTGTTTGAGTGCACAGAAGTATTTAATTGCACTCTTATTTTCTTCTCACTCTTTATTGCCTTTGAACTCTTAACACCAGATAATCTACTCTTGAATTCCATCAGTGCATCAAACTAGATATTAGACTGGAGAATTTTGAAGAGACTTTACTGTGGAAATACTTTGTATTGCGACTATATGAAGCACTGTTTTTTCTTTTGTTAATTGTAATGTTGGTCCTACAAAGACCTTAAGGGAAACGTTTGTTCCTTTCAGGAAATTACTGTCCTAAAGCACTGTTCCTGTATGGACCTGTGTGTATTTATTGGTAAAATAAATACAAAAAGAGAGCAGACATCTTTAGAAGAGCTAGGTCAAACTGGCTTTAAACTGTAATGACACTTTGAATCAAGGCTAAGTTCAGCTATTCCCCATTGGTTAGCCTGATTTTAAAATGTTTTTGATGTAAACCGGAAGATTATTGAACTGTATTTTTCCTACTGAACTATGTTTCCTTCTCTATGCACTTGGATTCCCAGCAGCATCAGTGGTAGATTTCATTACAACCAAGCAATGAATTTTCTATTCTTTCTGTACAGTGCTTTCTGTGGACCATGAAATTATTCGCATGTATGGAATATTGAGGATTTTTTGAAGCCCTATCAATGTATGATTAAAAAAAGAAGTATATGTAGAATACCCACATTGTACCACTGTATAGGTCTTGTGACTTTCCTTTTTTTAATCTATAGAGGTGTTATTTGTATGCTGCATTGTTTTAAACTAATTTATTTGATGCATACTTCAATGTACTAAGTTTATTATCCTAGTATCTCACTTTGTTTTATATGTTCTGCCTGATCAAATGTATTTCAAGAGCGTGCTTTGCTCTTGCTGGACAAGTGGTGTAGGATTTGGTGAATATGGGGATGTGAATGTTACGGCCTAATCTGTAGTGTTGTACAACTTCTACTGTGCACATTCATGAGGAGCTTAAAAGCAAACCATAGCCTAAAGCTGTGAACAACTGAAGGGAAGTGAAACACATGTTTTCCAAGGATGAATCTTCTCTCATCCTTGAACCAGTGCTGCCTGTTTGTGGTGAGACAAGAGTAGCCCCAGGACTGCAAGGGGTATTTCAGGGCAGAGACCAGGGTGATTTTGCCTGGTCAGAACTGCTATTGCTGCTACGGTATGGAGACGGGGAAAGAAGAGGCCACTTGGGGAACATGGACTGTGAGGAAGGGTCTGGGATTTTTCAGGAGAGATGGGATAAGGGTAGTGGAGTGCACCTCTCTTAAATGGAATTTAGTCAATTCTCCGCTGGCTCAACCATGGGCTGAAATCTGTTATTCAAAAGTGTCTTCCCTTCACCCCTCAAGTCCGCATATGAAAAGTTTTCATATATTTCTTAGGTTGTGCACTTGATAGTGAACAGTGGGGCATAGAGAAGCTACTGGGTAAACTGTTGTTTGGAGCAGGTGTGCTGCCTGTCATCAGTGCTCTGTGAAAGCCACTGAGGGGGAAAATAAACCCTTATATGATTTTTTTAAAGATTCCGATCTAGTCATTGCAATTTGCAGTCTGGCTTCACCCCCCCTATACTGGCCATAGACTTCTAATTTTGAAGAAAGGAAGAGAAATTGCTGTCTGTTCAAGATGCAAAATGGGCTTTGGCAGTCACGATCTGTGCTTAACTTCAAATTGTTACCCTCCCTTTTGCTTCTCTTGCATTCTCTTTCTTCCTAGGTCTTGCCTATGTAAATATTCATGTAGAGCGTGCTTTCCTCATTGCCTGCTGGTTTGATGTGACACTGAAGGGCCCCATCATCCATGCTGAGCTCTTTTATGTTTATGCTGTATTAATTTTTCTGCTTTTGCATGTTATACAACCATCTGTATGTGAGTGGCTTACAATCTATTTCTATGTTCCAAAGGCTGTTCCTTTTCAATTTTGAACAGGAAGAATTAAAGTCTTTTTGTTTTTCCTCTTTTCATGGGTGTCTAATAGTCAATTCTTGTTCTGTTTTTTTGCTCTCTCTGATCCTAATTCCATTACATACTATAATGACTTGTTATTTAGTTTGGTAACTTTTATATACTTATTAAGTGGTATCTCAAGATACTTAATTTGATGATATCTTGAAGTCCCAGAATATTTTTGTATAGCTTTTAAAAAATGAAAGTGTTGATATGGTTGAAATCTTGTTTAAAATCTCTTATACATCAAATGCTACTGTAACTTTCTTTTGTGTTGACAAGTGTAATGTTACTGTTCACATCTGTTTCAAAAGGCTGCTACAAAGGTGATTAAGATTTAGTGCATCTAATTGAGAATGTCAGCTGCTTTTGTGTTCTGTTGATCCTTGCCCATATACATTAAAACATGCAAGCTCTGACAATGACGGTGTTTAAAATGTCACTTATCAACTTTTCAATAAAGACTTACTAAGTATCTAACCGGTGAAAGCCCCTCACAACCCAAACCACTTTTCCAACAAAGATTTTTTTTGCTCTTTAAAGATTAAAGTCAGAACGATTGTCTAGTGTTGATAATAAGTCCTTAGGATTATTCATGAAACCATGAGTGTATCCTGTTTAACTTTAATAAAGGAGGTGATTGTTTTTATGCTTATCCTAAATTAAATTCTGAATAATTGGATCACAGAAAGGCACTAAGTTTTTGGTAACATAATCCAAAGAAAAAATAAATACAACAATGTCTTAGTTAGATGAACTTGCCTTTTAATAAAAAGTACTTTCTTTGCATGTCTTTATATTTCATCACAATGTCAGGAACACAGCTATTTCAAAGTAGGGAAACCCAAACATTTAAAAACTGTTTTCAATAAGCCTGTTTTTTTCTTGCTCTACATGTAATCGTTGTGAAGAACTCTTCATAAATTGGTTTTTTAGATATCTTTTCCTCCAAACTTTCTGTAAAATTCCAATGTTCTGCATGATTTCTCCATAATGTAATGGTATTCCGGTCTGTTAAGTCTAGTGCTAAGGCAACTGAGCTTTATATATCTTTAGGAAAACTCTTTAAAATAAAACAGTTAAATAACAGGCACATTACCATAGAAAATAAAGGTAGCTCAGCTTCCAACAACTGTCAATTAAGGATCCATAGAATGGAAACAGCATGTGATATGTAATATCTTTTCTGTTTTCAGTTGGATAGATTTGCCAGTATAAGAATTCCAGGAAGTAAGAAGGAAAGACCTCCGTTGCCGCATATGAAGCAGTCATATTCTACAGACTGGTCATCCACACCTATGGATGCAGAGGAATTTGCTCCAAAACCTTTGTCAGAGAGAGAAATTATAGCGCTGTTTGAAAAAATGATGGTAAGAGCCTTATACTGATTTCTGTCTCTTAAAGAATGTCAACATGGCTAACTGACAAGTCAAACCTTCTTTTGTGCATGTATGTTGATCTTTACCTGAATTATTAATATTAGCATTAAATATTAATAATGTTGTGAATTGTAATTGCATTGTTTTATAATTGGAATTGTTTTTCAGGGTGTTTCCCAAGGGATAAGTCTTTGAATTATTTTGACAAGGTTGTGCTCCAAATATATTTAAAATGGAAACTGAAGGTTTATGATTATTAGAAATGAGATTATGCAACAGGCTTTGAGGAAGAACAAGAAATGTGGGATCCTGCTTGCTTTCAAGACTACCTGAAACTTTTAACAAAGAGATTTTATACCTTTGAATGTCACAGCATGATTTTGTTCTGAACTTATATTCCATGTCACACTTGCACAAAAAAAAATCCAAACTTCTTGCCTCAAAAGCAGCATTTGTCTGCACATGCTGTCTCAATTTGCTTCCTACCTTAGCTGTTATCATTACTGTGCTATGAAAGAGCAATCACTTGCTGGAAAGATCCTGTGGCATTGGTACCACCTCAAAAGGTTGAGGTTTTTTTTATCATGATGATGATGACATTTTGGGCAAATGAAAACTAAACATGGAATGGCCATGAGAGAAGAGTGACTGCAATCAGAAGAGGACAAGAGGACATTAACAAAGAGAGTGATGCCTAGGTTATTTTTTCTTTCTGGGCCTCACAGCAACAGCTCTTGAAACACAGAAGGACTACCAGGGGCTGGAATGTGGAGAAAATGAAATGTACAATGAGAGAAATACCTTTTGGGAATTTGTATTTCCTAGTACTCAATAATGTTAGTTTAATTTTGATGATCCTTTTGTAGAAATATTGAGTTTTGAGTGAAAAGATTAAGGATTTTCATGGTTAAGCTGATGAAAGGAAGGATTAATTTACAGCATTATCAACTTTTGTATTTGTACTTGTTCTCATATGGTCAATTTTTCTTTGTATACCTCAGTGTCTAAGAGATTTTATTTTTTTAAGAAATTTCATAGTGAATCATAGTTGCTCAAATGTTAGGAAATGGAAGAGGGTTTTTTATGAAACTTCAAGGTATGCTTCCCTGTGCACCCCCTTGCTACATAAGTATAGGCTTTATTTCTCTCCACCCCACAGACATTCTAGTATAGGATAGTGTGTGATGTTGTGACTATGCCCTAAAACCCAGAATCTTTCAATAAATCTCCAGAAATCCACTACTATGTGTCTAGGCAAATGCTTATATCCATGGATCCTGAAGTAATTACTTCCAGTTTTATAACTAGTTTGCGAAAAGATGTTGAAGTAACAATTACATCCTCGATAATTTGAATGCTTTCCTAGCTTTGTTGAATAACAAAGCACTTAAACTGTCTTTGATCAACTACTTTATCGGTGTTATTTTAGCTATAACATGTAATACAGAAAAGATTCTTCAGATTATCCACACTTGAATGAACTGGAATAAAGCTAGTTTAGTCACAGTAGACTGCATAGCTAATTGTATATTGTAGCCTGTAGTTTGCTGTTCTGATCAAATTAAGTGATTTAGGAGGGTGAGGTGGTGAATAATTTGAATGCTGCAGCCAGGCTTTTAGAGCTAATTTTGCACAAAGAATCAGTCAGTTGGTAAGTACTGAAGCAAGTAGTTTCTAAATTCTGAAATTTCACTGAATGTGTTATATTATATATACGGATTTTCCTGGATGTGTACTGCTTCTGTCTTGTTTCTTTCTTATTTTATTTCTATTTTTTTTAACTTCCAACATGATAGAAAATGTCATTTCTCAGATATGAAACTGGTTACAGTGATCAGAGCAATTTTGGACTGGAGCTGTAGAAGTCCTTGTATCAGAAATGTCAATGAATAGCTGCTGTGTGACTTTGAATGTAGTTCTGCATCTGCTCTTTTTCACCCCTGGGTTTACGTTGGAATGAATGCATTGTGATGGAGTTTTGATAACAGTTGAAGGTGTTGATTTAATGATTAAATTGTAAAGAATTTGGGCCTCACCTATTGCAAAAGTGAATGCTATTTTGTGAACTATTTCTAGTGCAGAGCTACCCAGAATTAAGTATTTGGGAACTGAAGAACAGATTCATTGCACAGATTTATCATTAAAAAGAGCTTTCTAAGATACTTAAGTATATTTATACATGTTTTAGGAAGTTTTAAATATTAAATTTAAATGCTTTTCTTTAGGTTAGTGCATATCTGTCTCTGTGTGTGAAGTCATAGGTGAATTCTAAGAAGAGATTATGTTAGTAATGGTTGCAATTAACTTGTGAATTGTGGCATAGTTGATTGTTTCTTTAGTTTGAGTTGTTAGGGAAGACAGAGAAAGATTATTATAGTTTCGAGTAACATCTGACTTATGACAAGTTGCTCATGTAACAGCTTTCAGCTGCTCAAGTTCATATTTTTGTGTCTTTATTTTTAAATCACTCTCGTAGTTAAATGACTGTATTGCTGGATGAAATTTAAAACTGTTTGTTTTCCCAATTCTAGGAAGATATGAATTTAAATGAAGACAAGAAGATGCCATTGAGAGAAAAGGATTTTAATACCAAAAAAGAAATGGTTATGCAATATATTAGCACTGCTTCAAAGTCTGTAAGTAAATCTATTTGAAGTACTCCAAAAATAACTTAATATTTAGATTATTTTCTACTGTGGAGAAAAACTGATGCATATATGTTATGTTCTTTTTTTTTTTTTTTTACTAACTTTTGTTTCTTGTAGACACAAAGTTAATTTTAAGGGCACTATGTAATTATTTTACTAGCTGCAGTGACAGGTATTCATTTGTGTTTAAGGTGTATCCTCTGTACTTTGAGCAACATTTCTTTCTGTTAAAGGAATGGCTGTTAGCGGAGATGGAAAGACTGCAGAAAACTTATTGTAAAAGTTTCATGTTGAACTTTTATGGCACTATTAAAAAAGAATTCCTTAACTAATTAGCCTTTTTCATACTTGACTTTCAGTGCAGAATTCATGTTATACTGTGTAATAGTTGATAAAGTAAGTGTTGCATGTGAACCCAATTAGTGTCCATTTTTTACTTATTGTGATAATTACTAGTTGTTTCAGTGTTACGGAGTTAATACTCAAGTGCAAATAAAATCAACATGGCTATAATGTTACTCTACCGTAAGTTTTGTTGTTCTGTGTGTTGAATACATGCAAACTGGATTTTCAAGTGAGTTTTCTACCCAATATTTCATTTTTGTTGTGCAGCTTCCTCCCTTGTAACATTTTAACTGAATTAATTAATGCTGACTTCATACTGCATCTGCTCACAGGCCAGTCGTTCTTTAGTTGAGTAATTAAATTTCTAGAGGCACTGATGCCTCAAGATATTTCCTGCTTCTCATTTAACTCGAGCGTTTTTAACTTAAGCAGCTTTTCCCATGCAGAAATATAGCTAATATAATCAGTTTCACAATTGGTACCAAATGCAGATTTCATTTCATTTGAGTACTGGCAGATGTATCATATTCTTATTATGTTGCAGAGCCTTGGTGTAACTATGAATAAGTGATACTTGGTACTGTGATATGTTGTTCCGATGTTCACACAATTTATTGGCATCTTTTGTATAGGATAATATTCAGATGGGGAACTGAGTCTGAAATGCGTAGCTAGTTATTGTCTGGGTGTTCATGTGAGTCTTCATTGATTGTGTTGCTGTCTTCAGATGAGACAAATGAGATTCTCTAAAATGTCATTCTAGTGGATTCTTATAGACTGTTTGGGCTCTGGTTCTGAGACCCCTGCATGGCACACATTGCTGTTTATCTACTATATTAAATGACTTCCAAATTATCTTCTAACCATCTTAATTCTATGTCCTGTCCATGACTGTCCTATGTGACCATTTCTGCATCAAAAGAAAGCAATTTTAATGACCATTTACAGGTATCTTAGTTGTATACAACTGGGTCAGTTTTACAGCAGGAACAGCTTGGGGAAGTCACTGGCAATGACAGATACTCCACCCAGCATATTAATCCATATGCTTAGAACATACAAGTAATGCTTATCAGCCGGTCTGTGCACAGCAGGAGCTGCCAGGAGAATTTCTGGAACTTTCTGAAATTTTCAGCTGGAGACCACCTGTAACATTTAGTTTAGTACTTTGTCGTGAAGGCTGCTAGGAGTTTATGTAGTCACCTTGTCTCTAGTCAGTCCCTTGCATAGTCACCTATGCAGAGACCAGCTGGGAAGATGTGGGATTGCACAGGGAACTGTGTGCATTACATATGCATACAGGCAGGGCCATGATCCCCTGTCACATCACAGTTGTCTTGAATTTCTTTATGTCACAGCTGTAACTCAAATTCCCCTGATTCTGCTTCACCGTGTTGTCTAGTCTTAAAATATTTGAGGATTTATTGTAACATGATGGATGTGCTCAGTATATAAGCAATGAAAATTCCACTAGAAACATTTGTTGCCATTTCCCCTTAGGCAGTGAATTTGTAGTGTTTGGGCAATTGATGGTGTAGTAGCTTTCATCTTTCATGTTTTATCGCATTTGAAATTTTGTTCCTTATATTATGAATGCTTTTTTGTCTTGTTTAGGATATTCTATGTTGGCTTGGAGATTCCAAATACTCTCGAGTTGTTTTTTTCATTCCTGTTTTAGATAAAACTGTGAAAATTTTAGGTGAGCTGAGCTTTCTTGGTCAGGAGGGTAAATTGTTTATGGAATAAGTTTTGGCAACTAAATGTTTAGGAGAAGGTGATGTTCTATTCCTGGCATTGCTAATGCATACTGTTAACTCCTGGACCCAGAGAATGTCTGAAGAGATTCAAGAAAGTTACCTTCCTGTAGGGCCTTTTTGACTTCAGTATTATGTGATTAAGAACTAAACACAGAACGTGAAAACTGAAGAACTGAAAACACTGAGGTTCTTTTTGTCTGTGGGAACAATTATTATTATAGATTTATTTTTTTACCTTCTGGGTTTCCTAGATCTCTTTCTAAAGCTCACCTCAACCTTGATGCCTTCCTAGCCATCTCATCTACTTTTGTGGGGAAGAGTTGTTGGAAGTGACTCACGTATTTAAGCAAATAGGTCTCCATCAGTTCAGAGGCATATTCAGAATGATTTTTCACGTAATATGTGGGGTCTACCAAAAATAAAGCATGAGTTGCTATTTTTTCAGGCTAGTTCCTGGCAGTAGTCTGTGTTTTGGCATCTGGAACACCCATTTCTCAAATCTGAGAAAATTTATTTGGAGCAGACAGGTAGTACTTCCCTGATAGCCCCACTATGTTCCCTTTTCGTAGAGGCATAGAATAAAATGGTTGAGGTTAGAACTCTGGAGATCATCTTGTCTAATCCCTTGTTTAGTCCATTCTTTAGTGTCTCTGATAGAAGAGACTGTACAGTCTGCCTGGGCAGCCTTTTCCAGGTCTTGACCAGCCTCAGAGTTAAAAACCAAAACAAAACAAAAAACAAGGAGGGAGGGAGAGAGGAAGTTTCTATTTGTCTTGTTTAACCACTTGCCTATATTTCAATTTCTGCCTCTTGTCCTTTCACTGATAGCCACCTTTGGGCTAAACAATCTCAGCTCTATTGGCCTCTCCTTGTAAAACAGATGCTTCTTTAATTGTGTCCAAAGCCCTTTTTGGGCTTATACTAGGGTGCCCAGAACTGGACTGGACTCCAGATGTGTCTTACAGCTGCTGAACTGAGGAGAAACATCACCTCGCTTATTTATGGTCAACTTGTCATCCACCAAGACCCTCAATTTTTCCCTACAAACCTACTTTCCACCTGGTTGGTGCCATCATGTCTTCGTGCATGGAATTTTAATCCCCAGGTTTGGGATTTAGCATTTTCGGTTGTGAAACTCCTTGAAATTCATATTCCTGTTGCTTCTGTCTGCTAAGATCCCTCTGAATGGCAACACAGCAGTCTGATCTGTTAACTACTCTTCCCAGTTTTTAACTTCACTTCTTTGCTAGAAACAATATACTTTATAATCTACTTCAGGAGGCGGAAAGTATATTTTTCAACACTTCTTGCCATTTACAGTGGATAATTTTGAGTTATTTCACTGAAAATCTAATTCTCTTCAGCTCCTGACTTAATCCAGTAGATAATCAAGTATTATTTAGTAGCTCTCTTTAGTGCTATGTGACAGAATAGTTGTGCTTCTGCCCTCAAAAAAAAAAAAGTATATTTCCAATTGATTAAATCAAAGATAGGTTGTATACCCTATTGTATGCCCCCCCCGCCTTTTTTTTTATTTCAGGTATGTTCTGTAGGAAAAATACCTGTCCTTCTGCATGTCATAAATGGATATTAGGTAGAAGAGACTTCTTATTTTCCACCGTCTACAAATTTTGTCTTTGCTGTTACTTTAAAAAAAAGTGAGAGGAGGATACTTCTAAGAATAGGTCAATGCCTCCTGTATTTTCTGTTTTAATTGCAAATTGTAGGGCTTCATTAGTTCACTATAACCATTACTTTGCTTAAAACAATGGATACTATATATCCTTCAGAAGAGTCATTAATACCTTAAATTTGTTTTAAACAGTATTTGACACCACAGATACAGTGGTCAGTCAAAGTCAATGCGTTTCAAGCTGTATTGCTTGGAACAGAGATTTTGTTTGCAGTTTCATGCTTCTGCAATTGCATTGCATTTTCTATTCTGTCTCTCTGTTTTCCATGTTGTTATTTCTTTCCCCACATACCCAAAAGCAAGGCAAAATCCAAATTCAAAGATTCAGTAAGTGCCCTCATGTGGTGGCATCAATAGTCACATGTGTTGCACTGCATTCTTACAGGTGGCAAGTACAACCTTAGTAGTTCTAAAGAAGTTTTTGGTTTATTTTTAATTTAATATTCTTTTACTTTAGCCATTAGAGCCAAAGCTACTGCGTTCTCATAATCCCAGTCTCCTATGCTCTGCAGCTGAAGGATCTTTAAGGGAAAAGAATTTTACAACATTATCTGCAAGAACTCAAGTTGCTACAATAACATCCTGAGTACTCTTCTGGTGCACTGGTTCTTCCCTCTGTATTCTCATATGGCTGCAGTCACCATTCTGGACATATGCCATGTGATCTCTTCAGAGCACCTCAGAAAAGTTTTTTTTCTTGTTAGGTATTGAAAATTAAGATGTTTGCAATGCATAAACAGAATCCATTTATTGCAAAAACTGTATTTCATTGAGTGTGCATGATAAGTTTCTGCATTTGATGCCTGTTTCTTTTGACTACTGACTATAAATATGTTTATAATTTGGCAAAAATGTTGTCATCATTTAGCATATATAGGAGATGGACAACAAATAGTTACAATTTTATTACTAAATAATACCTTTTTCCCCCCCTGTTTTTTCAAGGAGCAGAAATGCAAGTTAGTCATTCATAGTCTAATTAAGTTCAATACGTGGCAAATAAAACTAAATATATTTTCTGAATTTCAGGGAAGTCTCAAGAATAGTCGGAAGATTTCACCTCAAGAGTTTATTCAGGAATTAAAATCTGGGTCAACAGATGAAAGACTAGTCACTTGCTTAGAATCTCTCCGTGTGTCCTTGACTAGTAATCCTGTCAGGTAACATCATTAGCACACGTTGCAAAGATTAATCGTGTTTTTATTTATTAGTGACTTAAAATTAATGGTTCTGTAGATGTGCTTGTCTCAATGTTTTCCATTTAATGAATTCGAGTATGTTAGTGAATAATTGCACATTTTTTCTTTTTATTGCATTGATTCTGTAGATCTGTTTTTCAGTATATTTCACTAATTTCTACAAAGTTATGCTAAAACAATGTGAAACAAGTGTAGTGCAGAGCAGTCCACTTTGTTTTCTAATGTGAATTAAAGCTTTTTCTACTGTTATTTTTGAAATAGTGTTGTAACTCTTCAATCTTTTAACTTTGTCAGGGTGATCAATAATGGGAGAAAGGCATCTTGGTGTAGATTTGTTAGCCAGAAAACATGTATATTTTTAATTGCGTGTTTCTCCTTCAGTCTAGTGTGCCTTAAACTTTTTTCTGTGCTGCCTTCTAGTAATTTTTGCTCTATCTGTGGGATTTATTGATAAAGAAGGGAGCACAACATTAGTTTACCTCTGCTTTTTAAAAGCCTTTTGTTTTGGAGTTCCTAATTAAGCCAATGGTTAAACACATGATTTTGGGAAGTGTATTGGACTTATTTCAAAATAATGCAAATGAAATGTTGAAGTTGCTTATGTTGGGTCATGATTAAAAAGGATTAGACCATTTCCTTGTTTACACCTAGCTTGGCACAGTTGTTGATCTGGGTCGTCTGTATAGATTTTTGCTTCTTTCNATTGATTAAATCAAAGATAGGTTGTATACCCTATTGTATGCCCCCCCCGCCTTTTTTTTTATTTCAGGTATGTTCTGTAGGAAAAATACCTGTCCTTCTGCATGTCATAAATGGATATTAGGTAGAAGAGACTTCTTATTTTCCACCGTCTACAAATTTTGTCTTTGCTGTTACTTTAAAAAAAAGTGAGAGGAGGATACTTCTAAGAATAGGTCAATGCCTCCTGTATTTTCTGTTTTAATTGCAAATTGTAGGGCTTCATTAGTTCACTATAACCATTACTTTGCTTAAAACAATGGATACTATATATCCTTCAGAAGAGTCATTAATACCTTAAATTTGTTTTAAACAGTATTTGACACCACAGATACGGTGGTCAGTCAAAGTCAATGCGTTTCAAGCTGTATTGCTTGGAACAGAGATTTTGTTTGCAGTTTCATGCTTCTGCAATTGCATTGCATTTTCTATTCTGTCTCTCTGTTTTCCATGTTGTTATTTCTTTCCCCACATACCCAAAAGCAAGGCAAAATCCAAATTCAAAGATTCAGTAAGTGCCCTCATGTGGTGGCATCAATAGTCACATGTGTTGCACTGCATCCTTACAGGTGGCAAGTATAACCTTAGTAGTTCTAAAGAAGTTTTTGGTTTATTTTTAATTTAATATTCTTTTACTTTAGCCATTAGAGCCAAAGCTAGTGCGTTTTCATAATCCCAGTCTCCTATGCTCTGCAGCTGAAGGATCTTTAAGGGAAAAGAATTTTACAACATTATCTGCAAGAACTCAAGTTGCTACAATAACATCCTGAGTACTCTTCTGGTGCACTGGTTCTTCCCTCTGTATTCTCATATGGCTGCAGTCACCATTCTGGACATATGCCATGTGATCTCTTCAGAGCACCTCAGAAAAGTTTTTTTTCTTGTTAGGTATTGAAAATTAAGATGTTTGCAATGCATAAACAGAATCCATTTATTGCAAAAACTGTATTTCATTGAGTGTGCATGATAAGTTTCTGCATTTGATGCCTGTTTCTTTTGACTACTGACTAAATATGTTTATAATTTGGCAAAAATGTTGTCATCATTTAGCATATATAGGAGATGGACAACAAATAGTTACAATTTTATTACTAAATAATACCTTTTTCCCCCCCTGTTTTTTCAAGGAGCAGAAATGCAAGTTAGTCATTCATAGTCTAATTAAGTTCAATACGTGGCAAATAAAACTAAATATATTTTCTGAATTTCAGGGAAGTCTCAAGAATAGTCGGAAGATTTCACCTCAAGAGTTTATTCAGGAATTAAAATCTGGGTCAACAGATGAAAGACTAGTCACTTGCTTAGAATCTCTCCGTGTGTCCTTGACTAGTAATCCTGTCAGGTAACATCATTAGCACACGTTGCAAAGAATAATCATATTTTTATTTATTAGTGACTTAAAATTAATGGTTCTGTAGATGTGCTTGTCTCAATGTTTTCCATTTAATGAATTCGAGTATGTTAGTGAATAATTGCACATTTTTTCTTTTTATTGCATTGATTCTGTAGATCTGTTTTTCAGTATATTTCACTAATTTGTACAAAGTTATGGTAAAACAATGTGAAACAAGTGTAGTGCAGAGCAGTCCACTTTGTTTTCTAATGTGAATTAAAGCTTTTTCTATTGTTATTTTTGAAATAGTGTTGTAACTCTTCAATCTTTTAACTTTGTCAGGGTGATCAATAATGGGAGAAAGGCATCTTGGTGTAGATTTGTTAGCCAGAAAACATGTATATTTTTAATTGCGTGTTTCTCCTTCAGTCTAGTGTGCCTTAAACTTTTTTCTGTGCTGCCTTCTAGTAATTTTTGCTCTATCTGTGGGATTTATTGATAAAGAAGGGAGCACAACATTAGTTTACCTCTGCTTTTTAAAAGCCTTTTGTTTTGGAGTTCCTAATTAAGCCAATGGTTAAACACATGATTTTGGGAAGTGTATTGGACTTATTTCAAAATAATGCAAATGAAATGTTGAAGTTGCTTATGTTGGGTCATGATTAAAAAGGATTAGACCATTTCCTTGTTTACACCTAGCTTGGCACAGTTGTTGATCTGGGTCATCTGTATAGATTTTTGCTTCTTTCATTCTGCAATATGTTTTTGAATTGGATTGTCTTATTTAGAATACATAATAGCTCACCAGGGAAGAAACATGCTTTATGGTAACGTGAAGCTACATTTAGATATAGTATTGCTTCTTCTTGTTTATTTAAAAAAATCTCTACAACTCACAACTCCAGAGACATTTTTATTTATACTTATGTTTATTTAACAAAGAAAACTTTTTTCTTAGTGTGCTTCTGGCAATAGAAACACAAGACGTATGAAATGCATGATAAATTAAGTTTAAAGCAATCTCTTCTCTTTGTTCTTCATATGACCACATAGTTTTGTCTTTTGCCTGGGATATCCTTTGCTGCCCTTTTCCCTCACACCAAGAGAAAAGCTAATCCCTCTTCCCCCTAAAAAACCAAATCAAAACGAAAACCATGCTCTAGGTGAGGTACTAATTCTGCCTGACAACACAGTACAATGCAGTAGGACAGGAAGAGATGAAGAAGATGGAAAAATGGTATCAGAATAAGGAATTTGGAAGCCAGCTATGAGAGAATGGTCTTGAGATATTTGATAGAGAATGCAAATTGATGTTGTAATAGGGCATCTGATCAATACCAAAAGTCTGTTAATCAACATTATCTGGAAGAAAAAAGTATAGAAACTTAAACGTTTTACGGAAACTATATTTTATGAAATTTTGGACGAAGTAGATTTTCCACAAATGTTTCACTTTGAGTATGGAAAGGATTAGAAATCTCTAGATATGTGTTTTGAGTACAGGGAGAGAGAAAGTGCTTTTGTGCATGAAGAAGTGGAAAAAAATAAAGTTTTTATTTTATGTCAATCTTTAAAAGCATGCTAGAAGGCTATGACACATTATCGATGATCATAAATATCTTTTCCAACCTAAAGAATTCTGTTGTTTCTGTGATAACAAAATATTGCACTGATACATTCGAGACATTAGTTTTCTTAAACTTATTGGTACAAATAGGTCTCGATTGCAATACTGGATTTTAACTTTGTTCAGTCAAGGATCAATTATGGAAGGTAGGAATTTTGACAGTTGAATCCGAGTCCTAACTTGACCATAATTTATTGAAATTTAACTTTAATTTGAAACATAAAGGAGAATGTAAGAGGCAAGATAAAAGAACTATAAGACTTCGATTGGTCTTAAACTCATTTTTAAGTTAATAAGTGTTTGGCCTAAGAATAGGTATACATTTGAGAGATCTTAATGGGAAGGAGAGTGACTGGCTTGCAAAACCACCAGAGAAACAGGTATTTAAGTAGGTAGCAGTTCTATTAAAAAATAAATAAAGTCTTACCCCTGAATGCATTGACACATGTCTAGAATGCATTGACACATGTCTACAATGCACGTCAACAAATCAAAAAAAGGATCACAGGCAGTAGAACATACAGTATCTGAACAAGTCATCTGGTGTATTGAGTGGTGCTGAAAAAGACTGCTAAGGTAGACATGTCTACGCTTAAACAAAGCATTTTAAAATAGCCTTAGTAAAAAAAACTAAGTTCTTTTATAAAGCATAATACCAGAACTGGAATGGTGACATGCTTTTTAGTACTAAAAATTTGTGGAGTACATGTTTTTAAACCACATGCCCTTCTTTCTAATGAGTAACAACAGTTAATGCTAATTGTATACAAATACCAGTTACCTTGATTTTTCTATCAGCACCCAGATCATTTAAGAAAGAAATTGTTTTGCCACATAAATACTTAAGTCTAGTCTAGCTGTTATAATTCCACGATTATTTTAACTCTAGCTGCATATGACATGAACAGTAAGAAATAACTGACAAGACTTTGCGATTGTAATTTGTGCTTGTGTAATACCTGAGAAAAAATTAATGTTTTTTTAACAGAGTGAGAAATAAATTTAGACTTAAAATAAATTAATTAATTTCAAATTAAGTTCAGTTTTTAGCCTGGCAATGTTCACATTTGTGGGCTGAGATCTTTTTGACAATATTTATTTTTCTCCTGTTTTTCCAGTTACTGTACTTTTATAAACTTCTTCAACTTGTTGACGTTTTAGTTTCCAGTGCAAGAATTGGTTCTACAACATGGTTTTCAATTAGTCATTTTTGTAAAATATGTTTTTAGTTCACAGAGGAAAACTGAATCAAGTGATATTGAGTAGTTTGATCCCGCTACTTGCCTTACTGCAAAAATACTGTAAGCATAAAAAGAAAGCCTCAAAATCAAAAATCCACTGATCTTGATCACTGTTCTTCATGCAAGTAAATGAGGTATTTTTACCTCACAATTGCCAACACAGTTAATTAAAAGTATTTCAGTGATCAAGCTGTACATTACAGATGATTAGTATTACAGATAAAATAATAGTTGTAATAGATTTAGGTCTTTTCATTAAGAGTACATTTTTAATAACTTGAAAACAGAGGCGATAATAGCTTGGTATTTTGTGAGACTGGCAAAAAGCTTGAATACTTGTTCTGGACAGTGTTAATTATCTTGGTTCTTCTTTTGAAGCAGGGGAAAGGGCAGTAATAAAGCAACGGTATTTTCAGTGCTTGATGATTCTCAGCATCCTTGACTGCTAGATGTGTGGCTGCATACGATTTTATCTAATACAAAATATGCTAAGACGTGTCTAGTAGGATCATCTTTTGGTCAGATATGGACAGTTACATCAAAAATAATTGACAGTCATTTGCCTAATCTGTTTCAGAATGAAACACCCATCTGAGAAGGAGAAAATCTGTTTTCATATGTATTAAATTTTAGGGAGAAAACACATAAAAGCATCTGATCTGGTTCTTCCTGTAATTTTAATTCCATTACAATTTTGTATCTTGCAGATACGAAGAACTGTTTAATTCCATCGTCTGATAGGACTGAAAGAAACTATTATGTGCATCTTGTTTGCTATTGGCAACAGAATATCTTATTATTTGTCACTAGTAAAGTCCCATCGTTCTAAGAGTTTTTAAGTATTCTGGTGACTATTCAAAAGTGGCAATATATAAATTTTGCCTAATGTGTAAAATAGTGTGTAAGCAGACAAACCAAAGAAAACAATGGAGAGGCTATAATGCAAGTAGAGTGAATGTTCTAATTTTTTAACTGTTTCTGATTGCTGTCTTGATGTTGAACTTCTGATGTTGCATAATGCATGCTTTCTTTTGAGGTAAATGACTCTTTTGTTAGAAAACAAGATATTTCAGCTTATGCTGTTTTTTAAGTAGTAATTTAAAGAATGCACAGAAACTATTGGTACTATGCTTACAACAGATTTTGATGATGAAGATGTAATGTTAACAATATCAGGTCTATATAGAGATAGTTTTGTAATCAGTTAATATATAAAAGTAATTCACTAATTTAAAAGTGGAAAAAGTATGGGATGCCTATTATGAATTTTTTTGCCTTGTTGTCCAAAGATGGTAATGGGAGATCCAAGGACTTGTCTTATAGCAGTAACATGGAAAGCTGACTAAAGTTATCAGGAGATATTTCCTGCCTCTTTTTTTTTCCTCTGTAAAATTTTCTCTGGAAAGAGAAAAGTTTTCAAGTACTTGTGAATTAATTCTATAACTGAACATTGTAACTTCACCCTTTATAAAAGGAATTCTCTGTTTTATCTGCTGGTATATGTATTTTTGTTGTCTCTTCAGCCAACTTCTCCTTCCCCCAGTGGGATTTTGTCAGGAGTTTGAAATTTAAAATGTCTGTGCCTTACACAGTCAATGGAGTCTAAAGAGCAAACCCTACTTTCTCTTATGACTATAAATGGCAGTGTTATCCAAGAACTTTAGGGTTAGGTAGTTGATTGAGTACTGTACTTTCAGCAGGATCAATAACTGCCATTGAAGGGATGGCTGCAGCAGTGTTGTCAGTCATGCTGTTACCTGTATTTGATATTGAGGTGTTTTCAGTGATAGCAAAGGGCACCATGAAGCAGCTGTCTCATATAAAAACACAGTGTCTAATTTTAACCTCAGCAAAAGATACCTTCAGCAGTAGCCGATATTTAAATTTTTATTGTGTTTACTTGCAGATATTTGTATAGATGAATGTCTCAGGCAGATACTTCTGCAATTCCTTTAAGCCTTTCTATTTCTGCCAATTACAGTTAGATTCTGACCTTTCCAGGAGAACCTAGAACAGTGTGTAGGAGAAATATTTGGTTTTCTTCTCTTCCCTTGCAAGGCTTTTTAAAAATACATTTCTGTGCCAAAGAATGTATTATTGTTAACTTAAAAGTTAAAATTGCTAAATGTGATGTCTACTCTAATTTTTTAATCTCTTCTAATTTAAGGTTATCTAATTGTGTCAGTAAGTTTCTTGGTCTTCTAAAGAGTAAAGAGTCGATTTTGGATTTTAAAGTGGAGCAGTTATACTTTTTTTATTTATGCTGACAATTTTATTCATTGTAATTACTCTTTGAGATGACATTTTTTTAACATCTTTTTATCTCCCTAGCTGGGTTGAAAACTTTGGCCGAGAAGGTCTGGGCCTGCTGTTGGATGTTTTGGAAAGATTGGTTGAGACAAAAAAGTAAGGATGATTTAATCTAAAATTGCCAGCTTCTCTTAATATAGGAACAGCACTTAATTGCAGTAAATTTTTTATTTATTCAGCCAGGACAAACTTGTGAAGAGGAGTCAACATAAGGTTATACAGTGTTTAAGAGCCTTCATGAATAATAAGGTATGGGATTTTATTTAACCTTGAAATCTAAATTACTACACTTCAATCAGCTAATGTATGTGATCAGTGGGTATAGCCTGTGCAATTTGGAGCAGTGACGTGTGTTGATCAGCTGTGGTTTTAAACTCTTTCTGCTGCCATGTCCTCCCCTCAGAAATAGAGAATAGTGTAAACTTTTCATGCTGATTACATCATTATTATGTGTCACTTATTCTAAGTGACCCATTTTGGACTTTTTGCTTGTTATTTTTTTTAATTAAGTATTTAATGGACTTGATTGTTATTTGAGGTATTTACTGGAGGGAACTGTTGCTGTCTTTCGATATGTAGTCAATACAGTCATGTGGATTCCCTCCAATTCTCCTTACAACTCTTCTTTTGTTGTTTAGTATGGATTGGAAAGAATTTTGGGAGAAGAAAGGAGCCTTCTGTTGCTGATCAAAGCTATTGATCCCAAGCAAACTAACATGATGACGGATATAGTTAAACTCCTTTCTGCAATGTGCATTGTTGGAGAGGAAAACATGTAAGTACTGTGTTTAGCCACAAATAGTAAGGTAATTTTAGTATGTCCAAAATTATAGTTATACCTGAATGAAAGGCTAACATTTTCAATTTAGGTTTGAAAGTAATATTTGTGCTATGTTATCAGTTTTCAAAATACCTTTGTGTTTTTTCTTATGTTCATATCAATAAGAGTTGTCTTTTTGAGATGGGGATTTACTAGTTAGATGGAAATAGCTATGCAACCATTCTTTTCCTTGCATTTTTCAATATTTCTTTAAAGGTATCTTAACCATTGTAATCCAGTAAGTCATTCTTTGGCTACAAAAGTCTGCAAAGGAAACAAATAATGCTTAAATCTTCTAAATTTGTATGCAAGAAATTGAAGATGGTGAATACTTTGGCAACATGGCTCTTCAGATAATAAATGAGCAGCAAGGTTAAAATATCCCTCCTGAGTGAAATGCTTTTTGTTAATTACAGCCTTGAAAAAATTTTGGAAGCTGTAACAGCAGCAGCAGAGGAAAAGAATGTCGATAGATTCTCTCCTATTGTAGAAGGTCTTCAGGATAACTCAGTTCAGCTGCAAGTAAGAAAATATTTTTCACAAACCTTTGCAAAAAGTAAAATTAAAATTACTTATTTTTCTTTATTTAACAAGTAATAACAATAAAGAGGAGGGATACTATTTCAAATAAGGGTAAAATTTTGGAATGTTGTTTATAACGTTGTCTTTTAAAATGTGTCATGGGAAGATTCAGTGTTGAGCAACACAGGAATATTGAAGGTTAATTTGTTGATTTCTGTTCAGCCAAATCTTTCAGACTTTGGGGGTTAGATTTATACTGTCTTTTGAAATAAAGTGTGAGTTACATATTCAGCTACAAAAAGATTTTCTTTCTGACAATATTTGCTGAAACTTAAAGGTTATTAGTAGCGAAAAAGCAAGTTTTTAGGCAACAGCTAGCCATGAAGAAATATTTGGGGAATCATTTGTAGTTGAATTATGGCAGTACCAATGGGATTCTCTTGTGACAAATTTTCCCTCCTTTCTTACTCCTTCTATCTTATAATGATGTAATGATTTGAATTGGAAGGTATGTTTATAGATCATTTTAGTTCCAACCCTCCTGCCAAGGAGGAAGTGTCTTTCACTCAGTCAGGCTGCTGAAACCCACAATCCAACTTGACCTCGAAAACTTGCAGGGATAGAGCATCCACTGCTTCTCAGGATATGATTGGTTTTGTGGGATGCGAACACCCATTACTGCCTCATATCTAATTTTTCATCTTTTAACATCGCCAAGTCCTTCTCTGAAGGGCTGTTATCAATACATTAATCACTCAGACAGCACTGATACTGGCAATGTCCCCAGCCCAGATGTAAGACCTTGCACTTGGTCTTGTTTACATGGGCCCACTTCTCCAGCTTGTCAAGGTTCCTCTGGATGGCATCATTTCGTGCTCCCACCTTTATCATCTTGTTATGTGATTTCATGCCTCTTCATCTAGAATAGAACTTCTTGCAGTTACAATTACATATTTACCTTTTCCGTTTGTAATCTCTGAATAAGTTGTTTGCTAAAAGTTTTTAGTGTTCTGGATATTAGTGTAACTTGTTAAGTAAACAAACAGTCTTCCTTTTTTACCCAATAAAAATCACTAGTGAAAATCACTACCAAAACACTTAGTTTTCTGAAATGCATTCTAGAGTACTCAGTCTAGGAGTGCTAAACCAAGGTCGAGGGAGTATCATGAAAGACTGAGACAAAAAATTACTATCCAGCAAAAAAGTCAGTTAAATTTCTTTGACAAAGTAATTGAATAGTTGCCTTCTGGTTTTTTGTTTGTTAATTTTTATGTTTTGTGCATAGGTATCCCTGTGGTCTCTCTCCTGAGCAAGAAATCTCATAGCAAGTTTTTTTTTTTTTTTCAATCTTGCTGTCACGGCCATAGCAGGAGTCAGTTACTGTGACAGTACAAATGCAGCTGTGAATTTCTGCTCAGTTTTCTGTCATGGTGCAATTTGCTAGCTGAAGCGATAACTGAGGGAAGGACAAACCTTTAATTCAAATATTTTTTAAATCTTGTATTTGTTTGGGTTTTTTAGCATGGATTTGTTACACTGAGTTAAAAAAAATGAATGAAAACTAAATCAAAGAGTTTATGATGCCTCTAGTTCCTTTTCTTCCATACTGCACTCCACTACCAATGATGATAGTCACAGTTGTTTAGGAACCTCAGACAGTCAACTCCAGGGTCATGAAGACTCTTCTTCCAGCAATAATTTTTATGGGCTGTAAATGTAGGGTTTTTTATTCCTCTTTTATTTCACATGTTTTTTATTCTTCTAGTCAATATTGATTTCATAGAGAATATATTGATTCTGGGTTATTACAGAACAATTTATCTTTCTTCCTTTTATATTTTTTTCTTAAGATTTGCGTATTTTGCTCATGGATTGAAAATCCTAATAATTGCCTCAAAAGTCAAAAAGGTCTTATTGACAAGTCTGGAGTGAGGCTGGAAAGGGATTGTAAGGAAAACTGTAGAATAATAAAGTTTTTCTTTGGGCAGTGGCTGAGGGGCTTTGTGTAAGGCTCAGCCTACAGTTAAGATGATCAAGGACAGGGAGAAAAGTGAGCTACAATTATATTGGGACTGGAAAGGGACTGCAGAAGCCAAATGTGGACTTGGAGATAACAGATTTCTTGTTTTCTAAGGCTTTTGAGCCTATATTTTTCCAGACTGGACATAAGTTGCTTGTAGAAGTGAATCCTTAAGTTAAGTATTTTTGCAAGAATGATTGAAGTTCTTCAGTATGAAATTTAAATATATGATCTTATATATTTCTGGGCTCCTCTGGGGTCTCTGCGACATCTAGATTTCAAGGTGAATTATAGTCAGTTAATGAGTTCTTATTCAGTATGGTTTTTTTCTGCTCCGTATTGTAACATCCTTGAGATAGTAGGCAGTATGAATTTGGGCATGCATACCTGCTTGGATGTGTCAGACTTTCAGGAGAATATAACATTTGGTTCGCTGCACGTGGGGCTTTTTTGTGGTACGTATTTTATTCCTTCTCAGTTTGCTTGTATGTCATTTAAGAGAATTAAAACGCCTATTCTCTCTACAGGGCGTATAAAGATTTGAGAACTTCCAAGTGCATCACAGCATTTATGTGAGATGCTTAAATGTTGTTAATGTGAAGAAAGGTACTTCTCTGACTATTCATTACTGTCTTAGGGATTCTGAGCCCTGAAATCAACAGCAATTTGTTTTGAGTGTTAGGCTTCCAAATATGATCCTGAATTTTCAAGAGTTGTGTATATTTGCATGTGTGTAGAGCTAATAAGGGGGAAAAGAACTACCTATAACTCCCTTTTTCTGTACTGTTCAGAAAGGATTTATAAACTGCCTTAAAAGCATCTCCTTACTTTCATCAAAACAGTGAGTAGATCAAATTAGTGTTATGTACTTCTCCCTTTACCCATGATCGGTACATGAATGGGCATTTTGCTAATTTCCCCCTTTTTAAAAATTAAAATTATAAAGATTTCTCTAAATCTAGAAATATGCTTTGCAGATTAAAATGAAAATGAACTGCTAGTAGCTTTTTTATATCAATACTTGGGAATAGGCTTCAGAAATTATAATACCTTGTGAACATTTGTTGGTAAGCAGCCCCTTTAAGAAATAGGTAGGCAGCAATATTAATGGCAGTTGAGACAGTTGATGTGCATGGAAAAATGTTATAGCTGATTATCTCTAGCCACTTAGGTCTTTCATATAAACATGGGCACTTTCATACTCACTGTTTACAGCAATGCTGAGATACCACTAATGAGAACTGAATCAGTGAAGAAGACTTCAGCAGTTTTGTTAACTGTGCAGCAACAACTTTTATATTACTCGGATTACTCTTCAGATACTAAACAAGTACTTTTCTGCTAGTCATGCCTTCTCATGATCATGCTATGCTTCATTTGACATTTTGTTATCCTCTGATATTGAAGATAGGAGCATTGTTAAAACTGAGCATTTATTCTAGATGTTACAACTGCAATACTTAAGCTCTATACATTAATTTAGCTTTGCTGAGTGTGTTATCCAAAATTTCCTGGAAATGGGCAACATTTTACTGTTTCATTTCCTGTATCTTATGTAGACATCAAAACTGTTAATGAAAGTTATCTTCTTTTTTTTCAGTTAAACTTTCATAACTTTCATTTGCACATTTTTTTTTCTGCTAAAAGCTTTTTATTCTTTTTCAGACTCCACAAATGTTTGATAGATTTTTATTATTTTTTTTTTTAATGACCAGAAAAATCAAGGTTTCTCATGTGAATTAGTGGTAAACTTTTAAAACAATGACATTGACCTGGTGGTTAATTTGACATTGTTTTAATGAGACAGAAGTTTACAGTTGTCAGTTACTTGGCATGCTTTCCTTGATTATCTGCCTGATACATGTAAGCTTGCTTTGTGGCAGTTTGATTTGACACTAACAACTGACCTTTTCAAATTTGAATTGGCTAACATTTCTGTTACTTGAATGCAGAATATATAAAAAGTCGCAGTATGATGACTTTTGTATTTTTAGTGAAAGGTCTATGTATCTATGTTTTGCATTTGTTGAAATCAATGGATAGTCTACCTTTTATCATTCATAAAATCTAAAATTATGGAAAGCATATTTAAAAGTTTTGGGTTTGAGACAAGAATGGTGATCTTAGTTTGAGAATGCAACTACAGCCAGAAGTAATATTGTGTTTCTGGTTGTTTTAAAATAAATGGAATTTCACATCTTAGGCCTATCCTCAAGAAAATGTATGCAAGGCAATCTGGTACCTTGTATAGTTATGACAACTGAAGAAATCTAGTACTTTGGTTGTTCATGAAAGCAGGAGATAATACAGCTCTTCTGACAACACATTTTGATGTATTTAACACAATAATGACAACAGCAACAACAAATTACATGTTGCCCAGTTCTTCTCATTCTTGTAGAATTAAATGCTTCTACTCTTTGACCACTGTCTTTCTAAACTTGTTCCTTACGCAGTTTAACTAATGGAAGCATGCTGTTCTTCTGAACAGTTTTAGTTGGAGATACCTTCTCTTGATTTTTCCGCTTTACAACTGAGAAGAGGTACAACATTTTAGTAAATGTGCAATTCTTCCATTTCCAATTAAGTTCCTCAAAAATGAGCACTGATAACCGTGGAAACCTGCAGGTGTTTCACACCTATTCTAGAAGTGCTTTTGTGACAAAATAAAAGATTTTATCTATACATTAGTTGCATTACTCTCTCAGTGACTTTAGTTGTCAGGCTGTATACCATTTCGTCTTTATTCCTCTTCTAACAAAATTACAATATGAGATCGTATGCTCTATGATATTTTAATTAGATGAATCACTTGTTGGTTCTTGGTTGTTCTGTGCTATTGAGATCCTTTATGTAACTCTGTGTGTAATAGGATGAATCAGAGCAAAGTTCACTTCATCTGAATGTAGAGGCTAATAATATTTATGATCCATGTAAATGTATGTGCATGTGGACAATGCATCTCAAAGTCATCAATAAGAATATTTTGTCTTTAGCAAGGTTAGTAATTGATGAACAGTAATAAAGTGTCTGCACCAAAACCAAATCTATAGCCAGTTTAATACTGGCAAGTGGATTTAACTAAATGTGCATCATCTTTACAGACTTTTCTATAAATGCATACTTGCAGTAAGAGAAACGTGATTTAGAAAAACTTACTCCGTTTCTACTTATTCAAATGGTAAAGATAGGACATAATGTGATACTTTCCGTGTAGTCAATATTGATTGTCTTGTCTATGGAAGGAAAAAGCTGCTCTGAACTATGGAGATGTACCTGACATTTTTCACCAGAAGAGGACCAGGTATATTCCATCTGGTCTTCAGCTGGGGCAAATGCATGTTTTAAGTACAAACTGTGATAACCTCAGAAAATGCATCCTGTAACTTCATAGTATTCACTCATTAGAATTACAGAGGATTAGAATTTCAAGCTGTAAGTTCTGTCTTAGAATATATTTGATCTCATTTGTCTAGTTTCTGATGGACGAAAGCATTAAAAATTTTGACATTCCAGATTCACTCTATTGTCATCCATGAAAAGTTCTTTTCTACTAAAACCACTGTGTATATCTACCAATATGTTCCCATCTCTTTGATAAAGATGTAAACTTAAGTATTGTAGTTTTCCCTAACATGTGGCAGCAGGGTGTTAAAAGCATTTCAGATGGCATATACTTGCAGACCTGAAAGGTCTCAGAAAGCTAAGAGTCTGGACTACACTTAACTGCAGTTCTTTAAGAGGTGAAGAAGGTAAAGAATCATCTAACCAGACTGCCAGGTGATTAAGTGAAACATTTGCTCTCTGCTTTCCCTGAAGAAAGGAATGTGCCTCTACATGCTGTCATTGTATGCCTTTTGTAAACAGCAGGGTACTCTGAAGACCTGATTACTGTTTGGATTAGAGGTGCCCTTCAGGAAAGAGTACTTGGCAACTGCCATCCTCGGCACCATGACATAATTGTAGAAGGTAAACCAGAGAGCTGTATGTTGCCATATGCCTTTCACTAAAATAGTTTCACTTCTTCAGGCTTCTTCTCAAGGGCATCAAAGGCAAAATGTCTCCACCTACAGAATCTACAACTCTTCATGAAGTGGGTTTAGAGACAGAAAATTTACCAAGTGGGCTTTACTCACAATGACTTCTGCCTTCCTAGGAAGCTAATTTACTTTCTGCACTGAACCTCTTACTACCTCAGCAGAAGTAACTTTTCATTTATTGAAGATGAGACCTCTTTCATCTGGACCTAGATTTCCCACCTGGAGTCCATGGCTGAAACTCAAGAGGTTGTCAGTATGTTCACAGAATCTTACACAAGGTAACTGAGTGTAAGATTATGCTGTTTAGGGCCAACTCATCTGGAGTGCAGGCAGGGACTGGTTGTCCCGTGTTCTAAGAGCTGACATGTATAGAGCTTTCAGCTGGAACTTCACAGGTATTTTCCTTAAGTGTTGTACTTTGAGAATTGTGAGGAATATTGTTACATTTGGGATAATTGTTCTTCAGTTTTTGCTTAATTAATTTGAAGGCAAACAATTATTGAATGGATGCTCCTTGGAATTTTAAGTAGTACAATTGCACGTAGAGAAACGTACTCAAAGAAAAGAATGACTTGTCTATAGATTCCTTTCTTCTTTAAGAAGTTCTTTCAACTCTTCAGATTCTATTTTCCCTTTGGTCTGAATCTTTATTAGCAGCATTAGAGACTGGATGATCCGTTTTTGTGGAAAAAATTACCATATCCGTTATTCCTCCTGCATTTCTTTCATTAGTAGCCACACATTAGAATCAGGGAACAAACTCTTTGGCTTTTGTTAGTTTTGAAGTCCGCATTACTTTCTGGTAATTTAATAATTCTAAACACTAATCTGTAGTTGAATATATCATATTTCTTAAGCATGTTGATAAGCAGACTTAGAAATATTTTAAGGGGAGAAAGACATAATCTGGTATGTCTAAACAGTAGTCATGTACTTCTAGCTTTGTAATTTAAAAAAAAAATCATGACTCTTCTCCTGAGGCTTTTTTTTCTTCTTTNTAACAAATAGGCGCAGATGGAGGTAAAATATCAGACTGGTTTAAAACTTTGGCAACAAATGAGCTTTCTAAGGAAGTGGCATTCTCTTTAATGTGAGACACTAAAAAGGATTTAGTCTGCCAGTAAGGCAGCCCATCAAGCATTTGAGCTAAATGTCGAAACCCTCATGTAACCAATGGAAATTCAGGGCTTAATTTAGTTGTCCACAAATAGCATTTCAGATGCCTTTGTAGACATGATGCAGTTCCTTTAGGAGTTTCCCACACTGCTGGATTGTCATTTGTAAACCATCTGGGACACACTGAAGCATTTGTAATTGTACTCTCTGTGGTATGTGTTCATGGTTAAACTGATTCATTGGGTCCCTAATCAGTAAAGACAATGGATCCTAGAGTACTCTAGTCTCTCCATGTGTGCTGTAAAGAAGACCTTTAAAATCTTGCATCTCAAAGAGCCTTAATGAAAAATCTAGTAGACTACTGATCAACCAGGAATGGGAGGTTAGCTATGCACATAGCTACATATGGATACCTGTCTACATATAGACATCTAAATGCAGGCAACTGAAGATTAAACTGTGTTAACTTGGAAAACCCTTGAGAATTCTGTTGGAGTTCATTCCTGTGTCTCATGTAGATGCTATTTGAAATAAGCTTACCACTTTTCTTTAATTGCCTTACTGTCCAACGTAAGCTAATGCTGATACTTTGTTTTTCCAAATGCAAAGTTTAAAATAGCAAAAAGTTTCTTTGCTCTTGAATCTTCCCTGGGTTATTGGTTAAAACTGCCTTGTAATAAGCCCCTCAGATGCTATTCATCAGGTTTAGGAGGGGTATTTTTCTCTGTCTTTTGGCTTTCTCACATTCTCTGAAATGTGTGTTCCCCCGAAGTGCATTCTGGCACTTTGCAGGCTGCAGTGTTACTAAAATGTTCAAAAGATTGTTTCCTCTTCTGCATAGAATTGAACACATTTTTTTACCTTATGGGTTTTGGGTTTGCTGAACAGAGATCTGTCTTGCTGCAACATATGGTTAAAATAATGAACTAATTTCAAATGATTGTGATCTTGTATGACTCAAGTATTACATACTAACTGCTAGATATTGGATTATGGTTTTATTTGGAGAATGTTTTAAATGTTTGTGATCTAGTAACAGGTTCTGACTGTTGTCTTCACCCTTAGTCTCTCTAAATTTTTATTTTTCTTTAAAGTTTTTATGAACCAAATAACTCAAACATAAATGTCTAAGCAACGCCTTGCTTAGACACGTGTTTTTGTTTTGTGTAACCTCTTCTCATTCTGATTTTTGTAGACGTCTGTTTGGAATTTTCACTGTTATTTTCTCTTTGTATTCTTATAGAAATAGTTTGAACATAATCTAGTAGATCTTTTTCTTGTTAATTCCAGGAAAGTTGAAGTACAGTCAGGTTATGCTTCAATCCAATTCCCACTTGATCAAATTTCACAGAAGCAGTAGCATAGCAGTATTTTACTGATGTTTCTTGCTTTTCATTTTTGTACTTTGCCTCTGTTCTATTTGAATAGCACATATGCACATGTACCTTGTTGATTCAGCAAATTAAAAGAAAATACAATTTTTTTCTGGCAGCATGTGCATCTGTAGACATACTTTCATCTAAATTGTATTGCAATCTCAAAGATAAAACTGTCGTTTGCTTTCAATCAGGATTTTCACAGTGGCGAACTTTGTTCAGTCTCTGCCTCTTCATTGATAGTTTAAATCAAATGTGATAAATGCAGATTCCTTGCTTAGCAGTCCATTCACATGAAATTTTGCATGAAAATATACTGTGTTTTAAATTACTGATAATAATGACAATTTTCCAATTCTGATGTAATCAAACAACTTGGAGTTTGACTTTATTTGAAATGTAAATGTAACTTTGTAGTACTCCACTTTATTACTGACAATATGAAGTGCCTCACTAATGTTAACAGGAGTACAGGTGTTGGTGGCATCTGTCAATGCACTGAATTATTGGTTTTGAATGGCAGAGCCAATTGAATCAAGAAAATGCAGTTAAATGAATATCTCGGTACTCTGGAGAGTCGAATAAATTGGTGTTGTATAAGAGGTTTTAACCAAATAAGCTCAGTAAAAATTTTCATCACAGCTGCTGAAGAAAAAACAGATACTGATAAAAGGGGTGGTTTGGTAAAGTAGCCCCATCCCAAAACATATACAAAAAGGTTTAAGAATAAAGAATACAACCTGTACTTTGCTAGTAAGAGAATATGTTCTGTAAGGTATTGTGCTATATTTTAACTGTTTCGGTTGCCTGCAGTTTATAGCATTCGTTGCATCCAAGTTACAGATCATAGAATCACCAGGTTGGAAGAGACCCAGCGGTTCATCAAGGCCAACCATTCCTATCAAACACTAAACCATGTCCCTCAGGACCTTGTCCACCTGTGCCTTAAACACCTCCAGGGAAGGTGAATCAACCATCTCCCTGGGCAGCTTGTTCCAATGCCCAATGACCCTTTCTGTGAAAAACTTCCTCCTGATGTCTAGCCTAAATCTCCCCTGGTGGAGCTTGAGGCCATTCCCTCTTGTCCTGTCCCCTGTCACTTGGGAGAAGAGGCCAGCTCCCTCCTCTCCACAACCTCCTTTTCAGTCATTCTAAACTTGATCCCTTACGGTCTGCTGGAGGTCGCAGTCTGCTTGACCTAATTTTCTCAGCAGGTTCACAGCTGTCACATTGATTAAGAGGTTGTCTGCACTTGGTATGTCTTTGTTCCCATAACTAAGCTATTCCTTTCTCCTTTAGTGTTAAGTTCATCTACATATGCTAACATTGTCAGGTAGGCCTAAATTATACTGATTGACATGCACCTTCATAACAGTTCAGCTGAAATAGTATATAAAACTTTTTTCATACATGTATTCCTTGCAGTAGGATAAATGTAGTATCATGGTTGTAGTCTGCATAATCATTTATTCATAGCATATGTTCCTCTTGGAAGCCTAATGAATGCTGTTGGTTTTTTGCAGTCTATATCAAAGTAGCTTGGTGATTCAGTTCTTCTGATGACTGTATGTAAATTCAGTACTTGGAATTATATTTACTTTGTAGGTTACTGATAGAATACATTCCAGTATCACCTTTTGCCTGACCACAGCATAATACATCATCATTTTCTACATGATGAAAGGCTTTACAACAGAGGCTTTACTTAAACCAGATTGTTATACTTGTTTACATAGTATATTAGGCTAGAAGATATATCCTAATTGACTTGTGCTTCTAAAAACTCCTTAAAATGCTGGAAATACATGAATAACATTTCCTGTGCATTGAAGCAAGATGTGCACACAATGAAGAGGGTAAATTAAAGAAAAGGATATGGGGGAAAATGAAATAATGGCTGTTGTCATCCTTATTTATGATTAATAGTAAGCCTTTGGAACAACAGTAACTTGTCCCAAATATGGACAGTAGATTCCTGTTGCTACTGGCTGTGGGTTTTCAATTAGAATCTCTTGATTCTTCAGAAGACAGACAACTTCAGTGGTTAACCACAGACTAATACAGGCATTGTAGTTGATCTGGTGCTTGCTTTTGAGCTGAAGTACTGGTTCCCATGAAGTGTTCTGTATCACTCAGTATATTTAAATAGGGAAGATTTTTAAAAAGAGGAGGGAAAAGCCCATTTTATTCTTCTAACTCATTTTAGTGTAATCAGGGGTTTGTCTTCTTCTAAGTTTCCCTCTGTTCATACAAACTTTAACCTTTACAGTAGCTATTATGTGACTATCTTCATATATAGATAATTATACTTAGATTGATTTTTATATGTTGAGAGTTATGCTTGCCAAGAAGTTCATTTACTAAAGGAACTTGCTCTTTATGTAAAACTACAAAATTTAATGGAGTGAGAAAATATTTCATTTTTATGGAAATTTGTTAGCTAGTGTTTGGTATTTATAACTCATATGGCTGTTAAGAAATTTAAGTATCTTAATTATAAGATTACAGTAGATTGATAATTAGACACGTTGTAATGTCTAATTAGTAGTTCATTAGTGTCTTTTTGACTGTGGTGAATATTGAAGTTTAAGAAATAAAATTGCTTAATGCTTCCTCTTTTATAGGTAGCTTGCATGCAGCTCATCAATGCTCTTGTTACATCTCCTGATGACTTGGATTTTAGGCTTCATATCAGAAATGAATTTATGCGCAGTGGACTGAAAGAGATATTGCCAGTAAGCATCTCTTTGTTCTACTATTTAAATTATTGGACTTTTTGAGATTGAGAGGGGGAACGGGGAACAAGTCCTAATAAACTATTTGCAAAGGCATTTTATTAAGTCTGGATATGAGCAGTTAGATACAAGAATCAGTCTTAAAATAAGAATGACAAGGTGAAGTACGGCCTCTGAACTTTATGTTGATTCCTCAGAATTTTAGGACTTAGGTTTAGAACACATGACAGACTGTTGTGCAGACACTTGTTAAGCTAGGCTGAAGCTATGTTTACCTTTTGAATATTCAACTTAACTTATGTGTTCTTGTATCTGTAAACCTTAGAAGAGCATAGACTTATGGGAGTTAGTAAAAAGATAAAGTTTATTTACATATGAAATACTAATTTTGCAAGACTTTGCTGTTTCTTCTTTGCAGCAATTGAAGTGTATAAAGAATGAAGCATTGGATATTCAGCTGAAAGTATTCAATGAGCATAAGGAAGAGGACATGATCGAATTCTCTCATCGTTTAGAAGATATTAGATCAGAACTAGAATATCCTTTTAATATCATCAAGAGAAACATGAACAAATTGAAGTGTATAATGGAGATTTTTCTGGTATAATTTCTGTAAAAAGATTATCAGCCCATATTTGACTGAAATATTTTTTTTCCTTTCTGTTACTCTCCTTAACACTATTACTGAAGTAAATGATGTTTACAATATGGTGTGGAATACAGTTAAAGACACTAGTGCTGAAGGATATTTTCTTTCTATCCTCCAACATCTTTTGCTTATAAGAAATGATTATTTTATACGGTATGTTAAATACTATTTTAAATGTTAACTACGTGACATTATCAGTAATTATTAATTTAGTATTTCTTCCATATATTTAATAAGTAGCATTTAGTCTTTTTCTTTGTGAATTGCAATTCATAAGTATTCCTTTGTGAACTCATGTTTGAAAATATCGGCACTAGATAAGAATGCCACCTGTATGTATTTGTCTCTTCTGATTAGGATACAATTTTATATATAAATATAGAAAATTATTTTTGTTGATATCTGAACCATATTGACAATAAATATAAGTGATTAGGATTGGTTTATGCTGGCTATAAATAATGATAGTAACATTGTAATTTTGTGGTGTATTTGAGTCAAAGGACAAAACCAAGTATGCACAAAAATGTGCTTTAAGCAGTGTATGTTCAGATTTCTGTATAATTTAGAGTAACTTGTGATTGGCAATTGAGTGTCCTCAATATATTTTATAGGTCAGTGTGAACATGTTAGTGCGTCTTGGAAAGCTTGTTAGATAAATTACAGGGAAATAGTTAATAAAATCATAGATATTTTTAAACTATTAAGTACTTCCCTTTGTAAAATCTATTTATGTTGTTTTTGAGGAAGCACTGGAATAACCAGGTGTAAGCTGAACAGGGAAGGAAAGCCATCTGCTTTCTGTTTAACCTTGCATTTCAGGCAAGGTCTAGCCCAGATCTACTCTGACGGGTTAAGAGTGCTTGCCCATCATAGATACACCTGCACTAGACCTCTTCCACCTGAATGGGTTTGAATTCACAGCTTGCATGTCCTGGACAAATAAACCAGCTGTGATCCTCCCTTGGCATTTTAGAACAAGGTGCTTTTCTTTCCTCTTACTAAGTTGGGCTGCAGTGCTTGCATAGTTAGAAAAGTCACAAAATCAGAAGGGATTATGCTGAAGGGAAGCCTTCTCTTTTACTGTATTTCATAAGGTGAGAGAAGCAAAGTTTGTAATGTAAGCATTGTTTGCTTCCACTGTTTTTCAGGCTTAGTGCAGTTTTCTCTCATGTAGTAAACTGCCAGATGTATTTGTCCTTAGACTTTTGGGATTTGCATTTACCCTTCTATGGAAATAAGTCAGATCAAATCTTTTGACCTCGTGTAATGTTAATAAATATTCTATAAAACAACCCATCCCTGTCGATAGACAAGATAAAAAGTATAATGTTAATAAATAAATATTCTATAAAAGAACTCATCCCTGTCTTTAGTCCACAGTATTTCAAATTAATTGAAGAATGTGTGTCCCAGATAGTGTTACATCGAAGTGGAACAGACCCAGATTTCTCATATCGTAAAAGATTAGATGTAAATTTCAGCCACTTAGTAGGTAAGTACAATGCTTGGAAATGATTACAGTATCGTACCTTTTTCTGTGTTCCAAAAACCAAGTTGAAGTTTAACATGTGATTAAGAAACTTTTGTTTCCTGTATATGTACAAGTGTGTGTGTTTGTTTTTTCAAGATATTTGTGTAGATAAAGCAAGATTAGAAGAATGTGAAGTGCGGGCTTCTGAACTTTCCAGAAAAGTAAGTAATTTCTAAGTTATGTGATCATAAGATGGATACAGAGAATTGCTTGATAGTTTCATGAATGGTTTAACTAAACGTGGCATAGTTTTTAAGATTCAAGTTACTATTAGTTCTATTTTTAAGTGGGAATTTTGATTTTTCTTGTGAACTAGGAAGCAGAGAAAGGTGATGTAAAGTAGTTAAACTTGATTTTTATTATTTATTTTAAGGTTTTATGTACAAATCTCACCAACTGAATACTTTATTTGAACAATTATCAGTTTCTTCAATAAGACTAACTGTGGGAGAATAAGAATTTACTTATTTGTACCTAGAGAATCTCTATTATGTATATAAATTTTTTAAGCCATTCTAATTCCAATTTAAAATACATTAAGTACTTTAGGCAATTTCATATAGTAAAGACTTGTAGTAATAGCTTGTACTTGCACTTAGTGGATACATAGAAGTTAGAATAACAGATACATTGTATATGTCCTTAAGATTGCTAGCACCTGAGTTTAAATAAACACTAAAGGAAAAGCTGGGATCTAAAGAAACCCTGCAGACCTGACTCGTATCAACAATTTAGGTTTGGTTTTTTTTTTTGTAGCTTGAAAAGGATTTTGTAGTTCATCAGGAGACCCAGGCCCTATTGCAGAAAAAGGAAGAAAGAATCAATGAACTTGAAGCAGAATTACAAGCTTTTAAATCACAGGTATAAGACAGTTTCAATGAATGCATGAAGTATTGTTTTTGAAAGGGATTTAATTTAGTATCTTTTGCAGATTCTGATAGTACAATTATTACTTATTGTTGATTATTATTGATTATTATTGACTGTTAGTTTCCTTTATTTCTGTCTTATACAAATAATTGTAGTGTGACATTAATTAGCTATTTGAGTTCCCAGATGATCCTTTTTATGCCTGAGCTCTGTTAATTAAACTAGTTGCTTATGTTTCGTTTGGGTTTTGCTTTCAGTGTCATATATTTCTAAAGTAATTAACCACATGGGGTAATAAGTCTTATGCTTTTAGATTAGCATTCATCTCTGTGATCTTTATCCCTCCACAGGAAATTATTCTTTATGCAGTGTGGTTTACTAAAACCTTACCATGGATATGCAGCACTGAAAGAAATAACCTGTGGCTGGATAAGAACATTTCCTGATAATTTTTCAATTTTCAAGCATGAATATATATTTTAAAATGTGATGAAGAGGAATAGCTCAGATTTTTGAGAGTAATACTTGAGTTAATTTGTAACTGCTTCAGCACTAAAATCTATGTAAGAAGACTGAAACCAAGTGATTTTTCCTGTGTCTTATTTCCTGGAATAAGAAGCAGAGTCTAAAAGTGGTTAGGGAAAGACAGCATTGGGAAGACATGTTTATAGGAAGCTGATAAATATGTTTTGATCATAAAGTTTTTTTTAATATTTTTGAACTTGTTTATTTTTCTTAGTGAGGAAAATTTCTTTAGCCCTGCTTTGGTCTGTTTAAAAATGTCATTCTAGTTCAGCTTTCTGATTCAGAATTAACTGTTAATATCCAAGTCAAACATGCTTTAGAAAAAGCATTTACAAAAATAGTTGCATTCTAAAAAAATCATTTTAGTGGGAGCTGTGTATCATTCATTAAGAATGTATTTTTATGCATGTATCTTTAAAACTTAAGTACTTTGTTAATTAAATAGGTATTCTCTCCTATCTAACTTTTTGCTCTTGTTCAGTGTATTAAACTTTTTTTACATGTAGAGAGCATAACATATGATAATGCTCAGTAATTATCATATCATGATTTTCCTGCTGTTAATGCGATAGTTGCAGTGCTTTTTAAGTGACAATTAACAGGATATAGCAACTTAGTATTCTTAAATCTGTCCTAAGTGGAATCTTTTATTTCCATATGGCATAAGTTGCTACTTTGCATGGCTACTTCCACCTCTTAAGACTGTTTTTCTCCAAGTTTTTTTCTTCACTCCTTTGTTGTATGTGATATTTGATCATGTATTTCTTTTGTTATTAGTGACTAGTTGTTCACTGCCTACTTGTCAGTGTAAATAATGTGTATGTTCAGAATTACAAAACAATAATACAGTTGTGCATTTATTTATCTGTATTTATTGATATTCAGCTATTTCCTTTTAAAAATATTGAATCTTTTGCTTATTGTTTTTTCTTCTATTTTTAAAAAATGACACTGTTACAGCTCATAATTATCAGTTGAAAAATTAATTAATCCTGTTTCCAGTAGATAAATTATTCTTATTTATTCTTTTGTTGGTTTGTTTTGAGTGCTTGTTTATTAATGTTTAAAGGCCTGTGATAGAAGTTCTTCAAGTAATAAAAACAACTGTATTTTTTATATGTACTGAAGTGCTAATAAGCCTGACTTGCTACAGTATAGATGTCCTTACTCTATCAAATAGTAGTTGGTCTTGAAAATCAGCTGGTTTTTTTTGAAGGATTTTTTTTTATTATTACTTCTGCTTTGAATTCTGTAGAATGACACTTTTCTTATATTGGAAAATATCTGGTTTTTGACAGAATTGCTCATCTTTATGAATCTACTCTTATGTCCTATGAATGTTTCTCTGTAATCTGTAGGATAAGTAAGAACTAGGATGTTATTTTTTTTTAATTTGAGCTAAACTCTGGTAGTCTAGCTAAAATTTAATCGAGATAACTACTGGACTGTCCTCAGATCACAGTCAGTGAAAGATGACAAGTGGGATACAGCATTTTGGTTTGTCCTTTTTGGCATGCACCCCCTGGTCTGAATGTCTGCTTCAGTTGTTGATATTTCCAGTTATGAAATAAAAAGCACACTGACCTAATCATAATTCATATTTGATTGTCCTATACAAGACTTCCTGTTGGCTTGCTGGATTTAATCAATACATTGTGATTGTTATGGCATTTTGTTGTTATAAAAAATGTGAAAATGAATAAACATATTTTCCTTATTAGTATGGTTCCTTGCCACCTGGATTACTACCTTCAACACGTGGAGATGCATCTGTTGTTCTGCTGGAAGCTGCAGGACCACATCAACTTCTGCCACCACCTCCCCCTCCACCGCTGCCTGCTAGTGGAGCATTCCCACCACCACCACCTCCGCCTCCTCCTCCACCATTTTTAAATGGTTTGGGAGTTCCTTTGGCTTTTGGTGGGGCTCCACCACCACCACCTCCTCTACCAGGCCTGCCTGGAGCACAGCAGACTCCACCTTCATGTACTTTGCCATTTGGAATGAAACCTAAAAAAGAATTCAGACCTGAAGTTACCATGAAAAGACTCAACTGGTCTAAGGTAGTTCAAATTAATGGCAAATACTTAATGTAAAATCTTATGTAGCGCTTACAGTAAATAGTAGATTGGCAGGAGTAAGTCCACATACAGTAACTGACACACTAGTTAATATTATGCAAGATATGAATACTTTCTGTCTTTAATTTTTATGGTTTTCCAAACACTGCATTTTGTTGTCTCATGAATCATCTGGGCAAGTATACGTTGGCTTTCTGGGACGCATGGAAAAGTCGATTCTGCTGTAGAATTATACAACCTTGATAGCAGCATGCTCTCTGGGTCCTACTGTGCCTTGTCATCTAGCAAACTGTTTACATTGGATCAGTCAGTGCACCATACTGATGTCTATAGAGTTTTCAAACCAATGACTTGCATCTTATCTAGCTTGGTCTGTGGGAAGAAGCATTGCAGGTCTCTCTATTTGTCCTTAGTGTAGATGTACCTATGTAAATTTAATGGCTGAAAAAATATGGAATCATTTTTATTTTTTTTCTCCATTGTGTCAGAATCAAGTATACCAAGGCTATCAATCTATTGAGTTTTGGAAACTATATTTATTAAGATTAAAATAAGGCAGTAAAAGTATTAGCAGTTATTTATGAAGCAGTCAAAGCTACATCTAGTTAAACCAGCTGTTTTCAGAGACTATTCAAAGTTTACTTAAGTTTTAAATGTAGCCCGAAGATAATTTGCTATGTTTAGACCTTAGATAACAGAGTATGTTTGTATTACTTTGCATTGTTAGAATCAGTTTGTCCAAAAGCTTTTATTTGAGCATTATTCCCTTCAATTCTAAAGATTAGTTATATACCCAAAGTTTGTGTTCTACAGAGCTCTTGAGTATTTTATTTGCTTTAGAACCTACAGAGCACAGTCTTACATAGTGTCTTAGCAGTTTAATTGATCATAGAATGGTTTGAATTGGAAGGGACCTTAGAGATGATCTTATTTCCAACACCCCCTGCCATGGGCAGGGACACCTCCCACCAGATCGGGCTGTCCAAGGCCCCATCCAACCTGGCCTTGAGCACCTCCAGGGATGGGGCAACCACAGCTTCCCCACCTGTTCCAGTGCCTCACCACCTTGATTTGTGAAGAAATTCTTCCTTATGTTTAGTCTAAATGTGCCTCTCTCCAACTTACACCCATTGCCCCTAGTCCTATCACTACATGTCCTTGTAAAAAGTCCCTCCCCAGATTTCTTGTATGCTCCCTTCAGGTACTGCAAGGTAATTGATGTAGCTATTTTCTTTCTTGCTTGCAGATCAGACCTCAGGAAATGACAGAATCCTGTTTTTGGGTTAAAGTGCAAGAGGACAAGTATGAGAATGCTGACATGCTTTGCAAATTGGAACTTAGGTTTTGTTGTCAAAAAAGGGGTAAGTAACTGATGGCTTTAATTTTCATCCTTTAGAGATCTCTTTAAAATTCCTGGGACTTAAATACTATATGAAAAAATGTCTGATTATCATATTAATGTTCTGTTTTATAAGTGGAATGTGTGAAGAAAAAAGTTTGAAAATCCTATACTGCTTAAAGCAGTAATACTGAACAATTTCACTTAAGTGGTGACAAAATATATGTAACTTATAAGGAAAACCTTACCAAAATTCCAATAAATCCTTCTGGGCAGTACAGACTTCTATTCAGCCATGCTTGATAAAATATTTATAAAATTTTGTCAGAATACCTTGAATGAAATACAATGACCTAATGTAAAGGGTGATGTGCTTACCCTGAGAATGTATACGATAATTGGTGTGTTTTGGTTCCATGGAGGACAAAAGTCTCTATATGAAATTTTTCACTTTCTAATAAACTTGAAGGAATGTGGATTCCTTTGATATTTTGTTTAGTTTGTTCAACTTTAAAAGTCTTGTGGAAGAACAAAATATTTGAAAGTAGTTCTGACTTTAAACCTTTTCTCCCTTCCTGGAAGTAAGTCATCTCACTGGTAATTTAGGTTATTCTGCCATATATAAAAAATATCTGTATTTCCACTGGTATTTCTTTATGTAGTGTCGCTGTGTGTCCCGCTGCCCTCCCAATTGATACCAGAGACTTTGTACTTTGGGGCAGCCAAGGGGTGCAACGATTACTTCTTTTTCAAATTGAAAAGGCATACTTATATTTTTCATTTGTTTTACTAATTTCACTTTGATGTTTTTATTTAATATGATGCATTGGATTCTCAATTTTATCCTTTTGGGTTTTTTTAGTATACTTTGATGTGTATTATCCATTTTATTTGTCACTATACTCAAGCTCTTTGTTCTGTTTTTGTCAAAGCAGGCTTTTGTGCTCTAGCAGTATTTCCAGTGACTAGAGTATTACAGCTTATTATTCTTGACACTTAATATTAAGAATGTTGTAGGCAAGAAAATCTCACAGACCATAGCTATTTTTACTTGAATCTATTAAAATTAGTCTAAAAGATTATTGTGGTGCTGTCATAATGTTAGGAAAATTCCTAAGAATATTCCCTGAATTGACTGGTAGGTTTAAAAGCCACTGGAGGAAACACTGTTTCCAGCATGTAATGAAACAGTAAAATTTGGGAGACAAGATGATGTTCAGGCCACCCATGACTGTGTTAATGACTCAGAAGAGAATTGTGAATATCCACAAACTGCGAGAGCACTAGGGTTAACAAAATTAACGTTCCTTCAAAGTTTATCTAAATGAACTGAATACATTGTTACGAGAAAAGGTGGTAGAAGAGTTATTGGTTCTACAATTGAAAAATCGGTCAGTATACTCTTAATGCCAAACAGAAGTGTCTGTCTAATTTAAAGGCTGTACCCTGCAGGCTCAAATTTAGCTTTTTTTTACAGGTTCAGCTTACTTCTTAATCTATTTTTCCTCAAGTTTTGATATCTCTCTCATCTCACATATAATTGTGAGAGTATCTTAATTTTTCAAACGAAGTGGAGATACTAACAACTTTATTTAGAACAGCAAATGTGTGTCTAAAGGGCAACATGGAACTAAATTTTGTCTTTGTTCAAGTGAGTAGTTTACAGAAATTTTCATGAATGCTTTAACACAAGTAGACAGCACCAAGCATCTCAGAGTCTCTTATTAACAGCATTTATTAACAGCATGAATTGTAGTATAAAGGATAGCAGAGTAATTGCTTTTCTTTCTCACAACCATGGAGAAATGGGATGCCAAAGAAACTGGAGACATCAAGTTTTCTTCACTTTTCAGTCTTGAAGGCATTTAACACTTTGCTGTCTAAAGAAGAATCAGCAAGCTATTCAGTAAACTCAATTTGGGAACAGTCTGACTATTTCTAAAGCTTTCTCTCTAAAACTGGAAAGACTAGAAGTTGAAAATGATTCTGTAAAATGGTAAATGAGCAAAGAATGAGCACGGCTTCATCTCTGAAGGGTCTATTTATACATTCTTTTCATTGAAGTCATTGTGTAAGAAGTATCTAATCATGGAAGCAGGGAGCAGTATGTTCAGTGATGCTGTAAGTGAATTTTATTGTGATTAAGTAAAATCAGATTGAAGTACTCAAATGTTCAGTTGCTGTATTTTGCTAGCTGATGTGTCAAAAGTATTTGTGTTGATCAGGAAGAGCAAGTCTTATGCATATGCAAATTATCTACTGAGGAATTTCTACTAGAAAAAGGAGTACAGAACAATATAGAATAGATTTCAGGCTTTAACAAATGTTTGTATAGAAGTATTAAATAATGTTGGTTCTGAATGGTTATTGAAACAACTGAAGATGTTAAGGAGGCACAAATGAGACTTTAATGCAAGAATAAAAAAGTAAAAGAGGGTCTACCTTCAGAATGTAGGAAAAATAGTGCTAAGATGATGCAAAGACCATACATGGAGATAAAAATAATACTGTTGTTGAAGATAACTGGAGACATATCAGAGACAACCTTGAATCGTGGAATTATTTAGTTAAGAAGGGACCTCTGGAATTCATCTGGTCCAGTCGCCTTCATAAAAGGACAGTCAGCCCAGTTCATGTTGCTTGGGGCTTTATCCAGCTCAATTTGAGATATCCCTAGAAGGTGGAGATGTATGGATAGAAAACCTTTTCCTGTGTTTGTCACCATTGTGGTGAATTTTTTTCATAACTACTTGTTGGAATATCTCTTATTGCAACTTGATTCTGTTGCCTCTTGTTCATCGTGCACCTCAGGGAAGAACCTGGTTTCCCCTTATTTGTAGTCTTCCGTACAGCAGTAAAGAGTTCCCTTGGCCTTTGTCCTTCTCCAGACTGATAGGACTCTCAGCTTTTCTGTCTGTATCTTATGACAGATTCACAGTGTGTCCTGACTTGGAAGGGACCCACAAGGATCATTGAATCCAACTCCTATCCCTGCACAGGATAACCCCAACATTCACACCATGTGTCTGAGGGCATTGTCCAAATACTTCTTGAATATTGTTAGGCTGGGCACCATGACTGCTTCCCTGGGAGACCTGTTCCAGTGCTCCACCACCCTTTGGGTGAAGAACCTTTTCCTAATATATGACCTAAACCTCCTATTATGTTTTAGCCCTCTAGTCATCTTGACAATTTTCTACTGCGTTTGTTCCAATATTTCTATATTTTTCTTGAAATGGAGAACCCAATACTGAAAAAATATTCCAGATACTTCTTCCTGAATGAAAAGAGGAATAAAAGGAAATGATCACTTCTTTGACCTTCCGACAACAGTCTTGGTGACCTACTGGAGGGAATGTTTTCACTGTGCACCTTGCTTAACAATAGTCATATTATTGATAGTGGTAATGAGTCCACATTAGGGTTAAGGGTGGTATAGGATCTTTTTCCTTTCATCCTTTTACTTATTATAAAGCTGTTTGGTTTTTTTTTTGTTTTTTTCACTTTTGAGAAATTGAAGCATTTTGTGTTTTATGAAAATTAAAACTTTGAGCTGGAACAATAACAAGTCTCAAAGCATTAGTTGCTGATGATATCCCTGAAAAACTTTCTGAAAACCACATGTAATTTTTTCATTGATTCAGAATTTACTCTTGTCTTAGAAAAATTTATAATCTTAAATGTAAGATTATGTATGTGAAAGAAGTAGATAAGGGCAAAATGGAAAACCACTTCTTTGTCATCTAAAACCATATAGATTTACTTCTACACAGGGAATGTGGGAGGAGGATATCGGTTCAGAATCTGGAAATATTACATCCACACATTGACTTATATTTTCAGTGTGAATACCTGAGAAATGATTTGATTGTGACTGAGAAGTGTACATGCATTTAAAATATTTGCAAGTTTATTGCAAGTTATGTCCCAAATAACAAACAAACGAAAGATTGCAGAACCCTCATATCATTAGTGTTGTGTCAGCAGTAAAAGAAATCTGAAGAGGGGAATTGCTGCCTTAAAGAGGTCAGCGTGGAAGTAAGGTACATCCTATGGATCTATCCCTGGCTGGGGATAGGGGCAGGAAGGAGAAAGTAATTGAGAGATTCTTAAAAAAAGGTGATGAAAGTGAATGATTTGCCTGAAATATCTTTGGTTTTCTGATAACTTTTCTTTTTAAAGGCGAAAGGAGGGATTTGTATGAAGGATAGTTAGAGACTTGAAAGAGAAGGAAATGATAAGAAATAACAAGTGTTTAAGATTTATCTGGATTATGCTTATTGTTGCAGATCAATGAAGAAAATCTGTGAAAAGCCTTTTTTGGCAACAATGGTATCAAAGAAATCTCTTACAATAATTCTTTGAAAACATTAAACCAAATATATGACTTAAAGTTAACTGGTATGTGAAATACAGTGCAGCAGAGCTAGAGCAAATGGTATATGTGCTTTTATATTATTTTAAGCCTAAAAGATAAGCTAAAAACAAAAAAAATTCTCATTATTGAGTGATAACTGCTTTATAGTAGATGTATTGGAAGCCTGATGGAAGGCAAATAATCAGTGGAACTTGAAGTTAAGATGCTGCCAACTTCGCTGGAATGATTAGACATATAGGCAGGGGAGTGGCAGTTTGCATAAAAGGTAGCATGAAGTGTAGCAGCGTGGAAATCTTGTGGGAGGAATAAAAGCAGACTGTGTAAAACCTTGTGAATGGAAATTCCTTGCAATAATGTATTAATTGCTCTTGGATCAGATGATGTTTGTGACGAGAAAATGCTACGTGAGATTAGAGAAGCTGCGAATTTGGTGGCAATCAAGTGGGTGATTTAACTACCTACATATGAGTTGAATCAGTTCCTCATCAGGATGCTACAAGAAGTTAAAAGCTTTGGATGCGAGAAATTGCTGTTTCCTGTAACTGATGTGAAAGGGAATGTTCTACTTGATTTTGGTTTTCCTTTTTCTTTTTTTTTTTTCCTTGCCTCTTCAGTATACTCTGTAAGAAAAAACCATCAAGGCCTAAACTGCTATGGTGCCAACTACGTCTAAAACATTTTAAACCAGAAAAGACAGTAAATACTGGCAAGAAGGTCAAATCAGTAACTTGACTTTGTTTAACACTTTGCTTGACACACTGCAGCCTGCCCAACATAATTAATAGAACTTGCGTTCAGTCACCTTGAAGGATTAGATGGAATCCATTTTTCTCATGCTTTCCTCTTCCAGAGTAGGATTTACACAGAAGTTGCTCCAAACTGTGCTTCATATGGCATCTTATTGTTATAAAACTGTAGGGCTGCCAGCAGAATAGTATAGCAATTTCTATCAATAATGTAGCACTGAGTAGCATGAGTTACCTTTTAATCTTGGGCTTGTGAACTTTGTAAAGTAGAAGTAAAGCCTGCTCTGTGTTTCATTTTGACTGCCTTGCAGTTTAAAACTGTTCTTTAAACCAAAATTATTCTAAAATATTTTTGCATTTAAAGTGAAAATAAAAAAAAGTTTTTCAGAAGACTGCAGGAGTAAGTTACAGGCATTTATGAGGGAGAGCAACCCATCACTTTTCAAAAGACCACTGCAAATCAGTGCTATCTTGCAACTTTAATGCCGTCTTTCCATGAAGGGAAAATAAATGGAGAAGCTTATACATTGGGTTAAAGACATGGAGGATTACCAATTACCATCACAGGCAAAGCAGACTCAGTTTGGGAAAATTAATTTAAATTTTTTTTTTTTTTTTTAATAATATAGTATGGATAGGAGAAAACTTCAGTTGTTCAGATTGTTAAAGGTATTTAAGGAGGTATTGATTTGAAAAACTCCTAAAATGTGACTTTTCATATTGAGATAACACCACATATCTGTGGCAAACAGAAAACAGGAAAACTGAATAGGATGCTAACATAATTATGGTTGGAATAATCTGACAATAGCATTTCTTTTGAAGTTTGCTTCTTTTTGGGGCTATAAATTGTGTCATCTTTTCCTCTTTGATCTTTTTCTATGGCAGTTACTAAACATGTATTCTCTCCTCATCAGCACCCTAATCTGAGTACATCAGAATGAGCAGTAATGTCAGTTCTGTATTCTGGTAGGACTGTAGAAAAGAGGTAGTCTGTCAGTAGATGTTAAAAACAGTTCTAAAAAAACTTTTGTTGCTAGAAAAGTCACTTTGACTTCCATCTGCAGGTAGGAAATGCTTTGTTAGGCAGTGAAAGGGTATTGTTAAAGACTTTATTACTGCAGTTTTAAGTATGCACCTAAGCAAGTTCTTAATTTTACCTTAATTTAAATTTATTTGAATTTACTTTAATTTTTTTTTGTGCTTTACAGCAGAGTCGCACTATGTCTTATTATTAGGTGATTGATTCTTACCTTCCACACAGGCCATTTATTGTATCCTGTCAGCTTGAGATCAGTTTTAGAGCCTTCCTTTCTCCTCAGTGACATGCTTTGAAGGAATAGTTCCTGTAGTTCACCTTTTACCTTTTTCTTTCAAACAAGTAATTATTTTTTTTTCATATGTGATTTCTACCCAAAAATACAGTGTTAGTCTGCAGTCAACTCATCTTTGATGAAAATAGGTGAGTATATTCAGTCTAACAAAAGCACTCCACTTGCATTTCACAACACTGCAGTAGGATAAGGCCTCAAGGGTTTGATGTTTTAGAAGCAACAAGAGTGTTCCTTTATTGATTTCTAGTAGAGAATGTATTTACAATGTGAATAAGTAAAATTTTAGAGATGTTATTTTCACATGTCCAGAGAGGGGAAAAAAGTCTGCTTGGTATCATAAGTTCTAAACTGTAAATACCAATGGAATGGTATTAAACCTTGAATGCAAGTTCAAGGAGATTGTCACAATTGTCCTGCTCACTCTGATAACTTTTTTTTATTTAATTGAGAATATTTGCTTTAACAATTTCTAAGTTTGTCCCTATACCGGCAAGGATCTTGCAAGAATTAATTTGCTAGTGTTTGCATTACATATGAGGTATAAAACACTATACATCGACTACAAAACTGTTTTCATGGGTTTTACCTTCTGTTTGGTTTTGTCAGATGTTAGACTAAGTGTTTTTGATGAATTCCTAATCTAATCTTCCAAGCATTTATTTCTGGCTAAAGGTAGCGCTATATTTGAGTGCAATAAAATCTTCATTACTACAGTGCTTTTATTATAGCTTGTTTTTATTGTGAGTTGAGAAAAATAATTTAAATACAAGAAATGTTTAACAAAACTCATTTGGCAAACCTTCAAAGTCACTGTTCATGGAAATTATTAGCATTGAAATTACTATGAGCACTACTTTCTGTGTTTTAGAAAATCGTCTATCTAGTTTCTCAGTGAATGGCATGAATCAGAGAGAATTCATTTCAAGGACAATTCATTTTTAAAAAACAACAAAAAAAATCAGCCAAGCAGTTTGTATTGGAGCAGTGACTTCCACTTAGGCAGCTGTTAGACAGTATTTGGATAGACACTGGTTTGCTATAGCAATATATTTGGCAATATTGCTATAGAAATAATATGGCAATGTATTTGGCAGAGCCTTTGGTTCTGTTTGCATTTGATCTGCCTCTTCTGGAAAAACATATTAACTCATTCATGTGCAAACAAGTGGTTATAGGCTTCTTCTTTCCTTACCCGCTCAGATAATATATTCTTCTTCATCTACTAGCTGTATGTAAATATGATCTGACCTCATGTAGTATGTAACTTCTTTTCTTAATTAAACTCAAGTCTTATTTTAAAAACTGTAAGTTGATTGATTCCATGTGAACATTTGAGAAACAGACTTCCACTGCAGGCTGCTATCCCCCTCTATGTTATCTTTACATTAAAAATTGCTCATACAGTTTCTTCATTCCAAATAGATTCCTCTAGACTGTAAAGGTCTTGCCTTGATAATTTCATTATGGACTTTTTAACAGGGCTTTTAATACATTCTATGAAACAAACATTACTATAAAGGTTATATATATTGTAAGAAGAAGACACTAGACATTCTGTAACTTTTAACATTTCTATTTTATGGCTTTGCTTCCCCAGTCCTCTTATTTCTTGCAAGTTAGTGGGGTTCTACTTTTTTTTTTAAACTCACAAGATCGTTATTCTACAAATTTACTCACCTCTAGCAGCATTTGAGTAATGAAGCTGAGGAATCTTACCTGCTCTATTATTCAGCTTAACAGTTGTAAAGACTAAATGTTTCCTGCTGTGCAGTCTGACTTGTCCTTTGATATAGAAATGCCTGTTTCTAAAATTGTAAATGCAGATGCATAACTGGCATGGGTAACAAACTAGAAAGAGCCTACTTAGGGTGATTGCTTATCCTCGCAGTTTCTTGATCATGCGGTGTAATGCCTCGTGGCACTTAAAACTTGACTGCAATATACTAGCTATATGTGTGGTAGAATGTTGGGGTTTTTTTGCTGCCTTTTCAGTCTAAGATCTCAAAGCATTGGATCGTCTATTCAGAACAGTGGCAAGAGGGGAGGAAGCAACAAAATGTTCAGCAAGATTGTATGAATGAAAGCTGCTATCAAAGCTGACAAAATGGAGGGTAGTTGTAATGGGAATGCATGAAAAGAAACTGGGATTCAGGTCTCAGTTGCATGTTGCAGGAGAAATCTTGGCATGTAGAGTTCAACAACTCTATAATGCTTTTGTGAAAAGAAACAAAGTTGGAGAAATATATATAAATCTAAGTCATAGTAGGTCACCCTAGCTGCAAAAGGCAAGAGAGACAGTTTAATGTTAGTAGTAATATAGTAGTATGAAGTGAATTACTATTTTAATGCTCTATAAAGAGAAAGAGTAGTGGATAAAGCAAGGATTGGACTCAATCAAACCTGAAAAAGGGGAAGGTAGAATCCATTCACTGCTACCTGCTGACTCTCAGAATGTACCTGTGAGTCTTCTTTATTCAACAAAATAGAGAAACAGGTAGTGGCCAAGTGGGGACAAATGACGAGTTAAGCTGAGCTGTGCAGATGCATGCTTTGTAATAAATACAAAGAGTCTGAATCACTTGACAGAAGTAGCTTTTTTTGAGGACAGTATATCTGTATTTACTGGAAGCAGACAATGCTGATCTTCGGATTACTGTTGCTGAGACAACCTGTAAGAATGGACTGAAACTCTTAAGTATGAAGCATATGTGGAACTAAATAGAAACATTACTAAAACAGTGGCAAAAATAAGTGAATATGGAAAGAGTAAGAGAAATTAAGGACAAAGGGTTTCTAGTGGCAAGGGGCAATCGTGCCTCTGATGTGTCCAGAAAATACTATGATGCGTTTTGCTAGAAGTTGTGCATACCGTTAGAGTGAAGTGGAAATTTTATTACACTTGCTTAAAAACTGTTCCTTCGTATCACTGTCTGTGTTTATTCGGGACTATCTATATAGCTCTTAGAACTCATCCAGTCCCTGAAGATAAGGTCTGTACTTTGATCTGCAGTTGGATTTTTCTGTTTATTCAGGGGTAGAAGTCACAGATTGAATCAAAACTTGATTCTGCTGCAAGAACCACATCTGCTGATAATGATGCTTCCAATAGTTGTATATTCAGGTCAATTAGAATGAATGCTTTGTTACTGTTTACAAGTAGTACTAACAAATAATTTTGATGCACATGAGATTAGACTAATTCCTCAACAGTCTGTGAGGACCAGTGGCTAGTTAGTCAACTAGTGCATATATGTAAATGTAACAGAAGGATAAAATCCTGTTCTACAGCATTTAGAGATGTTAATGTAATCAATATGGAAAGGACTGAAACTGATACAAAGCAGACTTATTTTTGGCTTCTTATCGTTCTTCAGCATTTAAAAATTTGAATTATTGTTGTTGTTTTGTGATAAATTATGTAAAATAACTGAATTTGCATATTAGGCTGATTATTGTGAATCTCCACAATAGAGTCTAAATCATCTTCAGTCTTACTAGCACTGGCTTTGAAGAGCAGGAATTCCAGGAGCTTTAATGATATGAAGCTTGTTTGCCTGAATTGCTCAAGGTATGAGAAGATTTCTGGACAGTTTTAAATGCATGTTAATTAGAAAGTCTTTTAAAATTTAGCCTACAGTTATATTCACAGTATTTGTCTGATATGCCAGCTTTGGTAGGTTAGATTTTCTATTATCTATTTTTAATGCAGAAGTATGCATCCTTTTTTGACATAAGAGAATAATTTGCAGCGCATTTAGACCTACTTTTATAGTGTGGTGTGGTTTTTGTGTTCTCTGACCAATAAAGATGAGAATTCACTTTCAGTTCTGTTATCAGTATCATTAAGTCTCTGTCATAATAATAATACCTCAGATTTAACAGCATTTTAGTGAGAATGAATGCAGTTCTCTACCACTTGCTTTTCTGAAATGCTGTATCTTAAAGAATTCTTGCAATAGATGCTTTCTCCGTTTAAATCTCTGTCTCCATTTGTGATTGGCTGGTCACTTCATTCCTTAATGTACCACAAGAGTGTGTCGTAGTACAGTAAATGATCTGTATTAACTGAATATCTATTACAGATCTGGTGAAAGATAGAAAACTTAAGGAAAAACAAACTTTGGAAGTAACATCCATTGTACTTCTGGATTAATACTGAAGAAATGTGGTTCTGTAATTGGAAGATACATAGGCCTACTTTCACCTGGAGGGCTTTTTGAACTTTTTTTGAAAAGTCAGGTCAATGTTATTTCTTGCAAGTTTGTATTTTCGGTTAAATTAGCAAGTGGCATTTTGTAACCCAGAATACAGTTTCCTGGTTGATTCCTGTTTGTGTCAGTTCATGTTTGTCTTTCATATCAGGGAAAGCTTTTAACAGAGTACTTCTATTTGAAGGAAATGTATCAATTTATAGGGTATTTATGTAGAATAGCAGAATGAATATTAAATCTTTGATTACATTTAAATATTTCTAAGAACTTAGTCTGTGAATTAATGGAAAATTTTCCCTTGTGGATTAGAATTCATGTGCCTAAATTACTCAATTTACTTCAGTCTTATTTTTTTCATAATAGTGATTAAAAGCTTTTAATGTGCAAGTCGTGAAATACTGTTCTACGATGAACACACTGATGTTCTTGGAAAACTGTGCTGCAGATTCCGATCTATTCTTGAGTTATACTCTCTAGTTCTGAGGGAAAAATTTAAGGTGATTTACATACGTTTAGTGTGCATCTTTTTTATTGGCGTACAGGAGTGGAACTTTTTTTGTGTAGGTCTTTTTTCAAAAATAATTATGTTTGTGTATTAACTAAACAAATATGTTTTATTTATGATTAGGATTTTAGGATTTATTTCAAATTTTAGGGTTAGAAACTACAACTCTCCTTAAATTTTATTTTACTGGACATGTTACATCACAAATAAATCATAGAATCATAGAATCATTGAAGTTGGAAAAAACGTCTTAAGATCATCCAGTCTAACCATCGGCCCAGCACCACCATGCTACTAAACCATGTCCCAAAGTGCCACGTCTACGTGTTTTTTGAACACTTATAGGGACAGACACTCCACCACTTTTTTGTTAAGTCCAGAAATATAAAGAAGAGAGATCGACATTTTTCCTAAAATACCTTATCAACCTAAACCTCTCTGTCTGTGTTACATTCAGGTATACATTGATAAAGATATTAATATCAGTTGATCATTGGAATCGTAATATTTTTTCCCTTATAGACTGCTTTTGAAAAATATTGCTTTTTATTTTATAAGTCTTTTTAACAATAAGAAGGTGTAGCTCCTCTTTACTGAACTTTGTATATGAGAGTCTCTGTATCCCAAAGAAAAGAAAACTGTTTGGTAGCTGAATAATCTGGTGTCTAGAGGTATGTGGTGCAATTTCCTCATACTGTGGGCACCTTCATGAGTATATTATGAATACAAAAGATTTCCTTGTTTCAGTTTGTAATGCAGTGACTTTCTGATAAATTCTTCAAGAGGAGCAGAACTTTATGGAATATCTGTTGAAGTCATTAAATTTTATAAGTGGTCACTGACTCTTGTATATTTTTCTCAGTACTTTTAATTTTTTTTTTTCTGTATTAGACTAGTCTAAAATCAATAGCTAAAGTGGACACTCTTCCAAACAGGTTTGAATAATTGGTTTATTGCAAGGTATATTAAAGTGTATAATCTACATGAAGGTATGGTCTATTTACTTTTAGTTGCAGTCTCATGGTGGCTTGAAACTGAGAGTTTAGTGAACACACGGATACTTAATGACGTAACTCACACACTGTATACCCTATAATAGCGTAAACTTTTACTTGACACGCTGCATTGAAACTTCTAAAACCTCATTAACTATTCCTAATGTCCTATTTCAACCACTGTTAATGGACTAGGAAACCTTTAAATATGTCTATAGTGATCTTACAATTTGATGTAAACTGTAGTGTGTTAAATAGAAACTTTCTGAACTAGACTATGTTGGTAAATCCAGATGTTTCCAGCTTGAGTGTATGAGGTCAGATCTCTTGGTTTATAGAAGCTTCATAGTAATAGATGTATTTTCTGAACTGTTTAATACTCCCAACTCCCTAAGTAAAACAAAACAAATACCATCCCACCTCCCTCAGCTAAACAGCCCACCTTCCCTTACCTCTGGATACTGGTTAGTTTTCTAACATTATTTAAAGACTAAATAATCATTTAAAGTTGAAATTATTTATCAGGCATTCTAGCAAAAGACAAAAGTCTTTAAGATTGATTTCTGATGTCTATGAGGTTAAGCCAGCCTAAATTCTATAAACTGGCATCTAGTTTTATAAATATTTCATTATTTAAATTACTCAACACATCAGGAAGAATGAAGAGGTAAATGTGAAAAATAGGATTTGGGTGACTGAATTACCTTCTTAATGCTTTCTACCAAGAAATGTGGACTATGTTGTTTAAATTCACCCATCAACAAGTTATTCGTCTTGATAATATCTAGATTTTTTTACTAAATATGGCAAGTCTATCTACATGAGGATTTTCTTAGAATCATAGAATCATAGAATAACCAGATTGGAAGAGACCCACCGGATCGTCAAGTCCAACCATTCCTAACACTAAACCATGCCCCTTAGCACCTAATCCACCTTGTGTGACCTTGATTGATACTGGCTTTGGTTACAGAGCTTTGTATCTTAATTATCTGGTGAGTACTCCATTGTGCTCTAGAGATTTGGTATTCATTAAAATTTGTTTATTACACCTAATAATGAAATAATTTGTTATTTGTAGGTTTCTAGCTAGTTCTTAATGCTGCTTTCAGTTTGCTGGTTTGCTCAACTTTTTCTCAGAAGTTATTTTGTCAGATAGTTATCAAGTGTAAATGAATGCAAATGAATGCTCACCTGTAATGTGATTGATACATATATATTAAGCTTCAAATACCAGATCAAGTTCCTAACTGAGTTTTATCTCAGAAGACTGTATTTGTCTGCAAATATAACCTGTATTTCAAAAAGGAAATGTACTCCCTGGTTTCTTGGACTTGGAAGAAGAAATCTATAAGCTGCTCATGGTACAGTAGCTATTCACTTGGTTTGTTCCGATTGCAAACTGTCTGCTTTTCCCAGTTTATATGGCATCTACTTCCACAGTACTAAAAAGTAGAATATAGCTGCTTTTTGTAGGAAGATAGTTATGTGAAATAGGGACATTTCCTTTTTTGAGCAAACCAAACCTCTTACTTCTTTTAAATTTGCCTAAGTCTTGTTTGTGTTTTTCTTTAATTGCTATTTTCAGATTATATTGGAAGGGGGATTTCCTGAAGCAAAGTTTATGCTTTATGGAACAGTGTTCTCTGTGCTAGAATAAATCTCAGTATTTATGTAGTTACTAAATTTGAACTGTTGCAATTGAATTCATTCTGTGATTCCAGAACTTGTATTGTTCATCTCCATTTTCTTAATTGTCTTTTTTTAGAAGTTAATCTTTTACTATGAATGATTATATATATTTGTAAGATTAGGTATACGAAAATAATAAATTACTATTACTATTGCTGTTTGATCTGAAACTAATATATAAATAAAATAGTTGAGTTACTTAAGTCTAAGATGGTAATTTTTTGTTTAAACCTCCCTGATCATTTAATGGCTGAGATGATTTAAATTAAAACCTAAACCAAAACTCTAAAATACTTTTGTCACCTGAGATCAGAAGAGGTTCAAAGGAAATTAAATGCTAATTATTCATTGGTGATTATGTTGTATCAATATATGATTTTGGAAATTTTATGTAAGCAGTCTTTTTGTGGTCAACGAGATTATTTTCCTAACACAAACTTAACGGGGATCAGGAATTATGCTTGGCACTGTCGTTTTCTAGTTAATATAATAACTGTCAGTTAAATGTCTCTGTCTCTGTGCTACTTCAGATTTTTCAGTGTATTTTCAATGCGTATTTTTATCTTCATATACTTTATTCTTTAATTCCACATGTTATATGAAATCACTTTCATGTCCTGTGTCGCATTCCTGCATCACATCATTTTGTTCTGTATCCAAATATTTTTTTAAAACTCCTTATGCATGCCATTTTGACTTTTTGCTTCCTCCTGTCTTCACTGTAGCAACCAGATTCTTGGATCTTTTTTTCAGCCTGTATTATATTTTATATTACTTTGACATTTGTATATTTAAAAAAGATCCCAAACTTTACTTATCTTACTTTCTTGCTAGAAACAGACTTTAACATCACATTGAGTAATTTATTAATTTGTGCTTCTTTGTAAACCTTGCAGTCCTTGCTTTTTTGATATATAGATATGTATGCTATGTTTTTAGAGTCTATGAAGCTAAGGATTTCTTTTTTCCTCCCTCTCTGTGTTGCAGTTTAGAACTGTGATTTCAGACATTTCAAAAATTTTGTTAAATAGCTTTAGGTATAGATATTTTTTTTAAGGCTGCAACAGTAGCAGGTTTTTAAATGTATTTCTATTGCAGTTCGCTTGTGATTTTAAATATACCTGTGGAGATTTACAGAAATACTACATTTGTACTTTGTAATGAAGCAATGTCCTCAAACCAAAGTACCAGTTCTTGGCAAAGGCTTTTCTCGTTTAGTTCTCAGAATAAAATTATACAGTAACACTGCTGTAGATTTCTCCAACACATAGAAAAGGATTTTTTTCTGCCAATCATTAGATAAAATACAGTTAATAATTTAGAAATAACAGCACTTCTATGTGGGAATACTTTTTACAATTGCAATAATAGCTTTGAATGCGCATTGACAAAAGCATAAATTGTCTATGGGTGCTATGTATAGTCAGTCTAGATGTAGTGTGTTTATATTTAACTGAACAAAAAAATATTCAACATTTGACACCTATGTTATTATTTATTATTTCTAGCTTATGTCTTTTCATCTGTTTTCAGAAAGTGGATCATTTTTATGGTGAGATAGATTTAGTAAGTGGAATTATGTGAAGTCTTAATGTATTCTAGATCTCATTCAAACTGAAAAAAAAGAGTTGATAGTAAGGCCAATAATAGATGCAGAACGCATATCTCAGCTACTTACTAATGAATGAATTATGTCAGTACTGATGATCAACAACAACAAAAAGATCAACATTACAGAACTGAAATAAGCTCATGAATCAGTGAGTGTCCTATTTTTGCAAGTGGATAGTGTAGGTAAACATCCCTTCTCAATGTTTGGTTGGTACTCATGGTCCTGAATATAGTTCATTTTGGAAATTGCAATGGCACAAACTCCTCAATATTTGGTGACCTGACTTTTGAAACAGCCTATCTTTTTGACTTAAAACCTGGGGACTATTTCAAATACTGGAAGCTTTCTGGGAAGAAATATGGCTAAAAGAACTGGAAAGCTTTGGAAGTAGAACATTACATTTCTTCACTGTCTAATACAGTACAGCCCTGGTTATCTACTACTTTACTGTGAACTATTTCATAGTAGTCATAAAAAATTGAAGGCTCTACTTTGAAGTGGGAAACTGCTGTGTAGCTCCCCCCGTTCCTGTTATAGGGCAGTGTAAACACAGCCACATTTCTGTTCAGGTTGGCTGGGTAATAGACATTTTGGATCCAATTGCTGAATAAGTTTGAAAAGAGCAGCTATCTTTATAAGAAACAATGGCTTAATTTTTTTAAGTGGATAGAAAAGACACAAGTTAGAATTACAATCTTGATTTTAAATATCAAACCTATTGTTCTAAAGCCCCCCCCCAATTACAAAACATGACATAATGAATATTTTGTTATGACACAGAATCCATTTTTCTCTTCTTTGTCTGAATTGTGTATCAATAAGCCAACTTCTCTAAAGCACGTTATAAAAAAAATGAAAAAGAAAACCTTTTCTTCAGGTCTGAACTATGAACATCTTCATCCTGCCTAATGGAGGCAGGCTAGTTATTTGACTGCAAGTGGAGTTCAGGCCACTTTCTTACCTTGAACTCTTTGGGGGTTTTTACCTCTGTGTTAGTGGAAAAGAGGGAGAGAAGGGCAGTAGAAGAGCTAACAAAGAACCTTCAGTGATGATTACTTTATGTTTTAGAAGTCTTGATTTCTGAAGGTAGAAACCAGAAAATTCATCAAATAAGTACATGGCTTTCTACCATTCTTTCATTTGATTGTGGGCAATGTCCAGCTGTCATATAGACACTTATTTTTGTTTTCACATGTGCAGAAGCCTTTTTCTTTCTTACTAGAGGAATATTCATCCATCCAGAAAGCATGTGCACACACATGCACACACTCTCTCTTTTCCATAAAACAGCATTGGCCTATTCATAATCCCATTTTCCAAAGTAAGTGTGGGAAGCACAAGAACCTTTTTAACTCATTCTTTCCAGAGTAAGCTTTGGAAGTGTGTGAACTACTGATAAACAACACTTAAATAGGCAGTAAAATTTTTATTAAAGGCATATTTGGAAAAAAAAAACCAAAAAGAAAACAACAAACCACAAGAAAAACACCACCAGCAGCTAAAATGGAAATTTTTAAATACCTCTCCATTCTTACCTTAAGTTGGTCAGCTTAAACTGGAAAAGCATGCTTGCTTGCCCATCATTGTGAGCGTATCAAATTCTGAGTTATAGAGGTCCCAGAAAGCTTCATTTGCAGATGCATTACAGATGCTTATTCATCTTAAGTACCAAGTACCACCTAGTTGCTATATGGATAGATCTTTATGATAATAAATGCTCGTTGGTCACTTCAAGTGCATTTATGCTTTTATGAGCTATTCTGTTGCTGATGTCTGTAAGCATCATATTGCTTTGGAGAGCGATATTCATTCTGTTAAACTCCAGGATACTATTCTAGGTAAATGATGGTGTGATGGTGTGAGAGTAGAGCATCTCCTTGCCCACAGTACGAAAGCCTATATAAACAATTATTTGAGAGAGATATTACTTTTCAGTAACTGGAATATATTCAGACCTGTTATCTGTGTATATATATATATGTGACCTTTATTTCTGGATTTGTGAGAACAGATGTAAAGATTATGCACCATATTTGTATGGCAGCATGCCTAGCTTTGGGGAAGGACATCTAGAAAGGCACATGGTGACTTACTGCATACCTTGAGAAATGGCAGCAGGAAAGATACTATGGTAAACTTGGACTCTTAGGCTAGAAATTGTAACTGCACGTGTGTCTCCAGAAAACAGATCTCAATTTTTCATTTACTGACAAATACCTTTCTTTCTCAAAATAATACTAACATCATAGTTCTGATGTACTTTTTTACTCATTGCTGCCTTTGGGAGATGGATGCTACAGAGAATTAATTGGTGAACAATTTCTTTTAAATTATACCTGAAATCTTTCCTACCTCCTGAAGGGTGCTTACTAGTGCTTGTTTGATGCAGAAAGAAGACTAAATCTTGTGCTTTCTTTATTTGTGTTTGGTTTTCATGATACCTGTCCAACATTCTGTTTAGAATAGACACATTGTTTATTATGGGAGACATTCTCCCATATTGGCTTTATCTGTGCTCTTTGCTATCGCAGTGAGAAATTTTAATTTAAATATGTTTTTAAAAAATTCATTTTTATTTCCTCATATTATTGTCTTCTGTATAAATTCATATCACTGATGCTGTAATTGTATGCATTAACTTATTCCTTCTAACTATAAATAATTTTTAAGAAATAAAGTTTGTTTAGATATAGAGATGTTTCTGTTGTTGCAATGGAGCACTTTAATTAAACAACTTTCTCAGAAACTAGAGATAAACGTAGAGAAAGTTATTCTCTGGCTTTTATAAGGTTGAGTTTTGGGGCAGGAAAAGCGAGAGGTAACGCAGGAAGAAGAGACAGGGAACAATATCAACACACAACAGGTTGTTAAAAGAGATAGACATAGGAAAGAGTCTTTCTTCACATCTTTTTTTAATAAGTAATGTTTTTAGAGTTTGGTTGCGGGTTGTTTTTGATTTTTTGTTTTTTGTTTTTTTTTTAGTGTCAGTATATTATAACAACAGCCATAATCTGGACTAGGTGTAGGTAGTATTTTATCATAGTAAGTCAGATATATGTTGAATTTTCCATTGATATTTCCTTTTTTTCAAATACAGCTAATTACATATGGAGTTTTGAGGGAGAGCAGAAGATTGGGCCATAGCTTTTTTCTTACGCCAGAGAAAGAACAGTATTAAGAAAACTAAGAGCTCTGTCTTCCTTTAGTTTATTGTGGAATGCAACTGCACAATTATACATACAGTTGCTTTCCTTTGTGGTTTGTTTTAGCATTGTCTACTTGATCTGAATTCTTTTCTTGTATTACTAAATATAACACAGATTTTCATTCAAAAGAGTATACTAAAGTTATGTCAGAGCATTTTGTAAAGACAATTAATAATTTAGGAATTAATTTATTAGCATTTGAAGTAAATAATAATGAATGAGAAGCTAAGCTTCAGTTGATATCACACAACAATTTCATACATCTACTGAGCTGAGAGCTTGTTTCAACATTTGTCACGTGAACTGGAGGAATTCATATCTTAAAAATGCAATGCAATTGGGTCATTAAAGCCTAAAATATGTTAGGATTGCTTTAGTTGCTAATGAAATGTCTTCTTTTCAAAGCTGCTGAACAGGACAGATGACTTTTCATACTAATTGTAATTCACTGAGGCACCCTATAATCTATAAGAAAGTTCACCTCTGCACTGTTCCTGTCCAGCTGTTGTCTCGAACAATTATCAGCAAGTTATTGTTCTGGTATGAGCCATGTCATGCTTGAAAGTGAGATGAAAAAAATTAATGAGGGTGCATGAATACTGGTTGATGAAGGTTAAATAGATACAGTTATGCTCTCTGCATTCTTTACTATGACTGTTGAGATTGAGGCAATGTACTCTAATGAGACCACACAAACAAATGTGCTGACTGACAGCTCTTGACTTAGCAATGAAAAATGTTGGCTGAAGCTGTATTTTGTTTCAGCCTAATACTTGGGTTGTTTGTGCACATAAGGACTTTGAGTTTACGCTATACTATGGAGTATTGTTGGGCTTTTTCTTTATTCAATTTTATAAATCCATTTCATTGCTTTTATTACAAACAGCATATATAATTTTTAGTGATGATTGCAAAGGAATCATGCATCATTTATTGGCTATAGCAAGGGAATACTGAGGGGGTTTTATACTTACTGTTGCTAGGAAAAAAGGCTTAATATCTTATCTATAAGTTAATTTAAAAAACCACAGAGGACTTTGTGTTGTAGATTCATTAGTCTAATATCAATGATGCGTGGAAATTCTGAACAAATTTTCTACAAAACTGTAATCAAAGATATAGAGGTAGATTTCTTTTTTTTATAAGAAGGATGTGTGTGTGTTTCATAGTCAGCATATGAGAAGTAAATTATGCCAGACAGTTGATAAGATTTGATTTCTTCTGAGAAGATATTTTTTCTAAGAAAGGGAAGCGTGATAGATTTAGTCTCTGAACTGCAGTAAGATTGCCACTGTGCCAGTATTAATGAAAAGTAGGATTAGCTGCAGACTTGTAGAACAGGAAAGTTCAAGAAGAGGTGTAGAATATTTAAAAAGGATGCATTGGACTACGAGGCTATTAGTAGAGTTTCTGAAGGATCAGTTTTGGGAATAATTATTTATTAAATAGTCTCAATGATTTGTTTTATAGAGAAAGCTGAACTTTGTGATGGTAGTGTTCGGAGGCATTCCCAAATTGAAGGAGGTTAGGATGTAACAAGTAAGAAGCTCAATGAGTAGTACAAACACAACTAAATTAAATTTGGGAACAAAGCCAAATACTGAAGCACGATTGGCAAATTTTCCTGTTAGTTTTAGGTTCATCAGTTCTGAAAGAACTTGTTCTAGTCAAGTGCATTTCAAGCCATCTTAAGTTATTTATAGTACATGTATCATCTATGAAATAGCAGCTGTAGGATTTTTTTTATACAGACCTTAATCTTTAACATCACATATCTGTTTTTAAACAGAATTTTTAGCACATAACGAAGAAATTTCTATTTGTTCAATTCCTTGTTCATGATGGTAAATGCTACTGTATTTACCCAACTGATATTTAACAGCACGCTATGTGGTTCAAAGAGTCTGTGTTTGATGATCTACAGAGGATGTATGGGCTTGAGATGGAGGAGAGTGCTGAAGACCACATAGGAAGAGCAACTTGTAACCTTTGTGTTAATGTTTTGTAGCAGTCATTGAAATGTTTTCTTTATACAACCTTGCTAGCATCCATCTGCTAATCCTTTATAACAGACACCTGTAGGAGCTAACTACTTATAAAGTGGCAGAATACTGGTGGTGTTTGAGAATGGAGAGTGTAAGCACAAGTCGGCTCGTTGGTCTAGGGGTATGATTCTCGCTTAGGGTGCGGTGCGAGAGGTCCCGGGTTCAAATCCCGGCCGAGCCCAGCTTTTGTGGGGTCCCCCAGGGCTCAGTGCTGGGTCCAACCCTGTTCAATGTGTTCATCAATGACCTGGATGAAGGCATCGAGTGCACCCTTAGTAAGTTTGCAGATGACACTAAGCTGGGTGGAAGTGTCGATCTGCTGGAGGGTAGGAAGGCCCTGCAAAGGGATCTGGACAGACTGGACCGCTGGGCAGAGTCCAACGGCATGAGGTTTAACACAGCCAAATGCCGAGTCCTGCACCTGGGGCACAACAACCCTATGCAGAGCTACAGACTGGGTGAGGTCTGTTTGGAGAGCTGCCAGGAGGAGAGGGACCTGGGGGTGTTGGTCGACAGCCGGCTGAACATGAGCCAGCAGTGTGCCCAGGTGGCCAAGAAGGCCAATGGCATCCTGGCTTGTATCAGAAACGGTGTGACCAGCAGGTCCAGGGAGGTTATTCTCCCTCTGTACTCGGCACTGGTGAGACCGCTCCTTGAATACTGTGTGCAGTTCTGGGCCCCTCAGCACAAGAAGGATGTTGACGCTCTGGAGAGTGTCCAGAGAAGAGCAACGAAACTGGTGAAGGGGCTCGAGAACAGGCCTTATGAGGAGCGGCTGAGAGAGCTGGGGTTGTTTAGCCTGGAGAAGAGGAGGCTGAGGGGAGACCTCATTGCTCTCTACAAATACCTGAAGGGAGGTTGTAGAGAGGAGGGAGCTGGCCTCTTCTCCCAGGTGTCAGGGGACAGGACAAGGGGGAATGGCCTCAAGCTCCGCCAGGGGAGGTTTAGGTTAGAGATTAGGAGGAAGTTTTTTACGGAAAGGGTCATTAGGCACTGGAATATGCTGCCCAGGGAGGTGGTTGATTCGCCTTCCCTGGAGGTGTTTAAGTTACGGGTGGATGAGGTCCTGAGGGACATGGTTTAGTGTTTTGTGGGAGTGGTTGGACTCAATGATCCAGTGGGTCTCTTCCAACCCGGTGATTCTGTGAAGTCTAGCTGTGTCACAAGAAAACAAAAAAACCTGGGAAAGCAGCTGTTTGAAATAAACAACGCTTATCCAGTCAATTCAAATGTATTTTATAGTTTATGTAAGAGCATAACATAGAACTTGCCTTTTCTTGCGGTCAGGGTGTCTGAGTTTAAACTAAGAGGTGCTTGTGCCTGAAATTTAACAGTGTGAAAAATTTAATTTAATGCCATTATCTGTTATTTTTACTTGAGTTTATGTACATATATATGTTTGTGTATGTATGCATCTGTTTTTCACAGGAGGAAAAAAAAAAGAAAACAAAAAAGAAAAAGGGAAAAAAGAAGGCAAGGGAAGGAGAGCAGAACAAATCTGGATTTCACAGGAGTGTTTCCAGTAGGGAAACATTGGCATTAATGTTTTTACAAGTCATACTTTGTAATGTGACTTTGAGTTCTGCTGTCCCAGCCTCAAGACAGATTAAATCACAGATGCATAGAAGCTGCTAGTATCATCAGGTGAAGAGATTAAATGGATTTGAAATCTTTAATTAAGGAAAAGCAAAGATCATGTTGTAGTGCTAAGATGTTTTCTTATTCTCTTAGAAGAGAAAAGAACTGTTTAAACCGTGAGAAATAGGTAAAAACTAGCCATGAATAAATTTAAACTGCAGATTGTTTCCAATCACCTAGTTCACAGAGGTTCTGGCACACTTATCTTGTGAATAGATCTTTGAGAAAAAGAGCTCCCTATTTTGAAGGGAAACTTAACAAAAATACAAAAAATGGGTATGTTGTGCTTTCATGTAGCAGTGACTTGGTTTTTGTACCATGAGAGTTCCTACTTTTATTTATCAAATTATGTTATAGCTGCTATTACTTGTTGCAAAAATTTGCAAGTAAAGAATAGACTGACTTTGCTTAATCTTCTCTCTGTGCATCAGTAATGTGTGAGGAAGAGGTTGGGCTGCAGGTTGCAGGGTGGGAAATCCACAGTGATTTGGCTTGTCTCTCAGGTTTCCCAGCTTCCAGGTTTTTTTAAGGAGTAAGCAGTCTTGCTCTAAAGTTTCAGACCTAAGCATGTAACTGGTGAACCCACTGGTACTTTCAGGTTGCCATTCAGCATGAAATGCCATCATCTTGGAGATCTAGAGATAATATACTGCCTGATTAGGTACTGGTGTCTGATGTCTTTGGCACTGATCCATCCAGATCTCCAGGCATGCTTTGGCTGCTTTGAGAGGTACTTCATGAACTGGTGTGGAAGTGCTATTATCCCTGATATCCTTGGTCTCCCACTGCCCCTATAAATTGGCACTTCACTGCTGATCATAGTTTACTCATTCAGTTTCATTCAGGATACACCAGCTCCACCGCAGTAGTTCCAATTTGCAGTTCTCTACCTTCTTCTCTTTAAGTTTGCAGTCCTATGTACTGCTGTTTCCTCCCATAAATTCATGATCAGTCTTCTTGCAGGTTAGTACTGCCCACACGTCTTTGCTATGTGAGGCATTGACAGCACTGTGAGGTGACAGTGGCATTTTAGTAAGCTTTTTGTCCTGTTTATGTCAGATCATTCATTCCTGCCCTTATACTCTCCTGTCTTTTTTTGATACCATGTCTTCTTTTTTTTTTTTTTTTAATGCAGTCACTTGAATTAGATTAAAAGTCTGAACCAGTGTTTTCCTGCTGGTAAGATCTTGAATTGTTTTAAGTTCACATCAGAGTTTAATAAAAGAATTTAAAAAATAACATCAGAACAAATGGAGTACCCTTTGAAAGTTTTTGTTCACTGAAAATTACTCAGAAAAGCATACTATATAGTGCTATACTTGTTCTGTGATGAAATGGCTTTTACATAATAACTAGTATAAATTGTCTTTTTTTGAGAATACCTTGAGGTATTGTTCATCTATAAGGACATATAGTAAAACACAGGGTTTGAGAGCTAAGTGCTGGTACGCCTATACAGCACTGCATGAATTTATGAAGTGAAATTAAACTGATAGTTTAAAGGAAGGAGATGAGATTTTAATGGAATCATTTTTCTATCGGAAGTATGTTTCAACTTAGCTGTAGATATAGATGGTGCTTGTTAACCTTAAATCTTACAATAGCAAAGATCAAAACAATTATGAAAAGTGTTTTTCTTATTAAGGTTTACTGTGTTCTGTTCTAAGAGAAGCACAACTCTAAAGTAAAAATAAATGTTGAAATGAAAATGTGTAACTTTTCTTTATAACTTAATATGGTAGCCAATTTTGTGAGTTTATTTGTACTGTATTTCAGTAGCAGGTGAATCTAGTGCTGTTAGGTGGGAGATGTCCCTGTCTATAGCAGGGGGCTTGGAACTAGATGATCTTTAAGGGCCTTTCTGAACCTAACTATTTTATGATTATATGATCAGCTTCTGTGTTTTTAAGATGCTACAATATATAAGCTTATATTTCAGTCTGTAAGACACTGAAAGTTATTTTAAGTGCAAGTCCTAAGGTCTATCTAAAGGGAACTGTAATCATCAAGTCAACCTTGTTTAAGTCTGGTCTTTTGAATTAAAAATTTAACTTGAACAAAGCTGTTTTATGAGAAACTGAAGGCGAAATACTTTAATTGCTTTATTTTTGATCCAGACTTTCAGTCTTTGAAACTCAAGAGCTAGAAATATATGTATTACATTGAAACTAAAGATTCTGATGAAGCAATTTCAACAGCGTAGTGAATTCAAGTATGAGTGGGAAAAATATATTTTTACTTTTAAATAAATAGTGACAAATACTAACAGTATGAAAATTTCCACAGTAAGATCTAAAATTAGCTTGTACCTTGGACTTTGGTCTAGGAACAAGTTTTTGTCCAACTTCTAGAAGCCATTTAGTGAAGTTGAAAGAGGTGAGATGTCAAGCAAAGTAATGAAACATTTCTTAGAAGATTAAAAAATTTAACCAGTAGTCCTACTTTGAACAATAGAACATAGTTAGGGAATAGCATATTAATGATATTTAACATGTACTACATAAAATCTAAAGAAGCAGAAGCTTCTTTACATGTTGGAGTGTCTCTTATTTTTATTCAGAGTTTACATAAGAGTAGATGTTTTTTATATTTAAATTCCAGGAAGTTGAGTATGTTTCAAGGGCTACTCTCATTCTTACCTCTTTGCTTAGAGCTACAGTGTTAAAAATTCTATCCTAGTGAATTTTGAAAATGGGTAACAACTTAAAAAATGCAATATATAATTGTGATTTACCTTTCCTTATCTGTCTGAAAAAGAAGAAAGTTTGAGTAACACTCTTCTACCTGCAAATGCTGAGGCTTAAAATGATTTGTTTGTCCAGTAGTGAAGTTGTCTCCAAACTGGTCTTTGTGGGGAGCGCTGCTTTGGAGGATGAATCACAACCTGCGTGGTCAGTAGAGGAAGTTTAGAATGGGTCAATAAAGTGGACAGTAACTGATTGCTAAGACAGGCTGGTATTCAACCTAGACTTCTAAGGGAACTGAAGGATGAAACGGCTGAGCTGTGAACTGTGCTCTGTAAATTATTATTTGGACCTATATCAGCATTAGAAGAAAGGAAGGAAGGTGACAAATATAATGGCATTTTTCAAACAGGTCTCTGGGGTTTGAGGATCTAGAATTAGTACAGTCCATATCCACTGTGGACATATTGTAGATAATCATTAATGGAGAGTAGAATTAGTTCACAATTTAATAAATTACTCATATAATGACAAAGCCTTCTCAGTAATGGTTGAAAGCAAATAGGATTTTGGGAACTCTCAAGAAAGAAAAACGAAATAGTAAAAAAAAACCCCAAACCCCTGTCAGTGTTCAAGTTCAAGCTGTGTCCACATACTGCATAATTTGTTTCCTCTCACTAATAAAAGGTATAGTAGAGATACAACAAAACTGATCAAGATTATCAAAAGAAATAAAAGCAATTCTTTCTTTGTACAATGCGTAATTAAGAAAGGGAACCCTGTGCTGAAGGACTTCATCAATGTTTAAAAACTAAATGTAAAAAGCAATTACACAAACACATGGAAGAATCTGTGGAGGATTATTAAATGAAATTATTTTGCTCTGAAATTGGACAACTTCTGAAAGGCAAATATATGAAAGCTTGCTAAGAAGTGTATGCTTGTTCTTGTACTTTTTCCTACACATCTTATTGATCTCTGAAAGAGATTGACTTTTGATCCATCATGGCCTAGTTATTCTTATGAAGAGGTTTCTGGAGGAAGCAGTGTAGTTATTATTCTAACTTTGTTTTTAATGTGATCTTGTTCATTTTGTTGTTTTGTCCCACTTAGTCTACCCATGCTGGCTCCTTGTCCAATAGTTTTGTTAGCCAATGCCTGTTACCACTATGTAGTCTTGCAAACAAGGACCTTATATGACCATATTAGTTATCTGTTGGGTTTTTTTTTAATCTTCATCCTCTTCTTCATACCATGATGTAATGTGATGTGCATACAGAAAATTAAAAGACTATATTAAGTAATATAAAAGGTGCATGCTGCTAAAATAATGTGAAAAGGTGTTCCATTTCTTTAAAAATTTTTTTACAGACCTATATGAAAAATATCTCAATATATTTTATTTATAATTACCCTCTGACTCTCCTACATATTATATGCTTCAGTTGTTTTTTCATGTGGATTATTTAATGGACAAGTTTAACATGATAGTTATTGTGTGGTAAATTAAAATACTTAAAAAAAAATCAGCTGATTCATAGGCAAGCTTTGTGTGAAAGTATCTATAAAGTTGATCATTAGGTGTATTTATTACCTGATTATAGAGGCACATTCTTCTGAATTACCGTGCCATAGGCTGTCAGAGATAAAATGCCTGGTTACATTTGTAGCTTGCTATTATAATTTATGCCAGTTCTTACATACCCTTGAGAAATTATTTGTGTTAAAATAATCTGCTTTGAATGGGTTATCGTTGTCTATGAGTTTCAGTTATCACAAAGTATGAGTTATGATGCATGCATGAACTGTAGTGGTTCAGCACCAGCATTGTCAATATAGGAGCAAGAGTGCACATGTGCATGATTGAACACCTTTGAGGGAGGTAAGAAGTGACAATCTCTTGTAAACTGCTCAGGAAACAAACAGTAGGACTTCAGAAACATTCTCTGTTGAAGTCACTACCATTCCAAAGTTGGGGGTTATCAATGTGTAGAAATTGTCAAAAAGAACAGAAGCCTCAATAAACAGGAACTTGAAATACATTGGCGCATTTGCATATTTGTTGCAATGAACATGAAGAACACAAAGTACACATACTTTCTTGCAGTTTGCAATCCAGCCTGATATAAAGTAACGGAAATGTGTTCAGTTTCAAAGCTGTCAGGTAAACCTGTGAAGCGTAGTTGTAGTCCTGCCATAGTTAAAAGCTCCATACTGATTTTTTTTTAGTTTTACATATATGCAGGTATAAAATAAGATGAGGCATGACAGCTTTTTCATAGTGCTTGAAACATAGTCTGTATTGCATAAAAGGGCTGGATTAGATTATTAGGAATGATGAACACTCCCTGAGGCCAGCATCTGTGTTGATACAGTCTTAGGTTGTTCTGCTTGGGAAGAATGTTTACCAGCTTCCTGGCCTCAGTGTTCAGGCATTCTTCCTACTGCTGTGGGTGGTGCCCCATATCCTCATTTTATCCTTGGCTTCAGAAGAAAAGCAAATAAGTGTCTTCGGCCATATTTTAGAATGATTTTGATCAAGTGCATAACTTGTTTACTGCTTTGAAGCAGATTGTCACAAATGACTGTGCTGGTGAATCCTGCAGGTTGGTATGGAATCTGTAAAACGAACTGATGGCACCTGTGTAGCGTCATGGTTTAGGAAACAGGCTGATTGATGGCCTTTTATAGAGACTAAACTCCTTTGATTTTTGTATATTGTATTGTGGGACAGTAGCTGTGAAGTTTAACAATCCAAGTCTTCAAAAGACTGCGTTTTGTCAGCCAGAAGGCATTCATTCCTTGGCAGGCCCTTGATTTCAGCAGTGGTGAAGGCACACCTGGAGTGCTGTGTCCAGCTTGAGGCTTCCCAGTAAGAGAGACACATGGATATACTGAGAAAAGTCCAACAATGGGTCACAGATGATGAAGGGACTGGAGCCTCTTTCCGAAGAGGAAAGGCTGAGAGAGCTGGGACTCTTTAGCAGAGAGAAGACTCAGGAGGATCTTATAATAAATACCTAAAAGAAGGGTGTGAAGAAGATGGAGCCAGGCACTTTTCAGTGATTCCTAGTGACAGAACAGTAGGCAATGGACACAAACTGAAACATAGGAGTTTCCTCCTGAATATCACAAAACACTTCTTTCCTGTGATAGTGGCTGGGTACTGGCACAGATTGCCCACAGAGGTTGTGACTTTCTATCACTAGAGATACTCAAAAGCTGCTTGAGGACAGTCCTGAGCTGTAGGTGGCCGTCTGAGTAAGAAAATTGAACCAGATGACGTCCAGAGGTCCCTTCCAACCTCA
>WAAB01015610.1:977-46863 GCA_013389865.1 Piaya cayana
CAGTCGTAACAGCCTCTTGAGTGGAGACTGCAAATACCACAAAACAGTTGTTTTTCTTCTTATGTGAATAGAACAGGAAAAAGATAAATCATGTCTTCCTGCACAAACACTCAGAGCAAGTCAGTCATCTATGGACCTTTCCTTGTCAAAGGCTGAGGCTGAGGTTCTTTTGTTTCTTTTCCATTCGTTTCTCCCTTTTTCTGTTCCTCCCTACTTTTTGTAGGACATGTTCCCCTTGAAAGATATTGTTTTCAGCCTTTTTCATTTGTTAAGGCAGCCACCAGCCTTCCAAACTATGGGCATCAAAAATGAGAGCACATCTTTGAAAGACAGCCTAAGAAATCAAATCTAAACAAATCCTAAGCAACATTCAGAAATGAAAGAATCTGTGTGGGAATGGTTTCAGTTCAGTAAGTTCCTAACTGAAACTGTAGCTCAAGGAATTATTCATAACAGCAGTTGAAAATTCTGTCAAATACATATTTCCCTCAAAATGATGCAACTTGGAGATTGTTTGAAGTTAGATTTGGCTTCTCACTATCCAGTTTTAGGAATAAATAACCATATCAAAGAGAAACCCTCTTAATTTTCTGTTCTTTCTTTCCAGTGCTAATGGGAAACAAACCACAATGAGAGGAAGGAAGAGGGGAAGGAAGTGCAGTTGTAAAGACAGTTTCACTTCCTACCTCCTTAACTCTGACTCCAACCTTTCAGTACAACTCAGTGCTGCTTAAGGGAACCTTTTGGAGATTGAAAGACTTTTCCTGCACCCTGTGACCAGTACAATTACTGACTTCCAACAGAGTTTACAGCAGCCAGTATTTACTGGAATTGCTCAAAGTACTAAGCTGACTAACTCTCTGATTTCTATTGGCTTTACCCTTTCAAGCTGTTCAGGGGCTTTTTAGAAAATCAGTTAATTCTTGATGTAGCACCTGAATGCCTTTGAGATGCTCCTTTCATGTGCCTAGCTGACATCTGAAAATGGAATTTTGATTCCCTGAATGCAGATACTAAAAAGAAAAATCTCTGGAGACATTATTAGTTATAGAGAGATACACTGCAATTTAGAGAAACAGGTGATAATTGGTATGCATACACCACATATTTTTGCTAAATGCAAACAATACCCCCATGCAATATGATTTCCATTTAAATGTTTAATTGCCTCCAAAAGCTAATAAGCAAGTCACTAGTCAGAAGTACTGCACAACTTTTCATCAACAGAACTTTAACAGTTTCAGACCTCATTGCAGGGTCTTGACTTAGGTTATTTGACACTTCTTTCCCCTGCAGGCATTTTTATACTTCAGTCACAGTGAATCCCGTGTAATCTGCAAATAATAGTCTTCAATTACTATGGACATCAATGGACTAAAGATAAGACCAAGCAAGCGTTCACTTCATACCAGATCTGCATGCCTCATGACTTAATCCACATTATGGCCTTTGAAGAGTGATAACGGGTACTCTGTGGAATGTCCTACTCAACCACAGGCTAAGAAATCCATACCAATTCTCACAGCCGGGGAACTACTGAGCTCAAGGGTTGCCTGTCTCTCCCTCCTAGTCCCACTAAGCAGAGGTCCCTTTCACATGCTTGGCAGAGAGAGCAGTTGGTGAAGAAAAATGCTCTTGCAAAAAAAACAACAAACCAAAATAAAACTAGCTTAAGGGAAAGTGAGAAAGGGAGAGCTCTAAGAAATAATCATAAAGATATGTTTCAATGGATGGGTTTTTACTTGTGTTAATTAATCACAGAAGCATGTTCCTGCAATTTTCTCTCTGCACAATCATTTTTTTAAAAAGCATCAAAAATGTTGGTCTCAGGTATTTTATTATACAGAATATAAACTAAAACATCTCTGCTAGTTAAGCACCTCCAGTTAGAAAAAAAAGTCTTATCACCATTCCCTAAGTGCTGTTGTAGAATATGAGAAGCCTGTTGAGAGTTAATTAACAAGTTAACACTTAACAGATTATTTGAAGAATATTACAGAGTATTTCAGTTTATTACCAACTCTGCCACTTCTATCTCTGGCAAAATTCCATATGGCTGTTAGGTCCTATTTTCTGCTTGCCTACCCTATGCCCAAAACTCTCATGCAGCTAAGCCTTGACAATGAGTAGCTCCCAGTAAAACCATGTCAAAATCAAATCAAAGGTTCTTGGACCTTATGAACCTTGCTAGTATTTTTGCTGAGAAACGTTCCTCAAGACAGAATGATGATCAAACTGCAGACACAACAGAACAGAAATCACCTGCGAGTTTATCCACCTCAGAAAATCTGATAAGCACTCCTCCTTGTAGAGGAAGATAGGCAGGGGTAAGAGTACAAGTTTTCTGTATCCCAAACATGTGGATCCACCATTGGTGATATGCATTTTGGGAAGCAACTCCCGCACAAAATCTGATAGCCAGAGTACAAATGAGGCAGGAAATAGGACAGAGCAGGTGAACTGCATGGGCTCCCATGTAAACCAATACATCTACATTCACACAGAAACACATCAAGAGATGGGACATGCATATGTTCACCGTGGGCCATAGATTCTTCTGCAATTGCTCTCTATAACTCTCATTGCTTTCTATAACTGCCTGAGGGGACGTTGTAGAGAGGAGGGTGATGGCCTCTTCTCCCAAGTGACAGGGGACAGGACAAGAGGGAATGGCCTCAAGCTCTGCCAGGGGAGATTTAGGCTAGACATTAGGAAAAAATTTTACACAGAAAGGGTCATTGGGCATCAGAACAGGCTGCCCAGGGAGGTGGTTGATTCACCTTCCCTGGAAGTGTTTAAAGCACGGGTGGATGAGGTGCTAAGGGGCATGGTTTAGTGTTTGATAGGAATGGTTGGACTTGATGATCCGGTGGGTCTCCTTCAACCTGGTTATTCTATGATGCTAATTATGGCTCAAGGCATAACATAATCCATTGCGCTTAAGGGCCTCTCTGCACAGGGCAGATCTGCAAACTTGCAAAGCCAATCACATGGTCTCCTCCAGGACACAAACTCCTAAACCACTTGCAGAATTCAGTCTCAAAGCACTGACAGAGGAAATTTCTCAGAGACAACTGTGGGTGAGAGCTGCGAGGATGCTATACATAGATGAAAAGCAACATCAGTCATCCTGCAACTGTAACAAATACTACCCATCTTAACTGATGCTTATTGTGAACAATGGTATTCCAAATCATTTTCTCCTAAAACTGATCTTTGGATGAACTTGTGCTGAGGACTAACTGCATTTTACAGACTTATGTTTCTAATAATTAAATACTTGCTTGGTAATGAACTGAAGAAAATTAGAAGAAGGGTTCATAAAATAATTTCAGCTACAAAGTTAATTGATTTACTTCTGATTTTCTTGTAGTTTAGTATTTATTAGACTCAAAATTTCTTATTTTTATCCAAGGTCCAATCCTGCTCACATGTTTAGGCTCATGACAAGAAGATTTCACAATGGACTACTTTTTCCCCATTCTGCTTAAATATTAGTACTACCCATTTAACCTCCATCACATAATTCACATTACTCTTTTACATGCATACACAGGTTTCCCTATATAAAATCAGCATCTATAGAACTAAGTATGCAGCAGATGCTGAAAGGTATAATTAAATCATTACTGTATTAATGGTGCTACTTGCCTTTTAGGTACTAATGATCTAGCTACATATTTTGGTGCCAAATCAGCATATGTATTTCTGATACAAATATATGGTCAAATGACAAACTGAGTGTAGCCAATGCCACTAAGATTACACATACTAAAAAAGCACCATGTTGACTTTCTTGATTTGGACTAGTACCCTAATTGCAGAGAACGCTTGCACATGTGGTTCATTTCACTTGTGCTTAGCACAAGACCAGATAGACTACATCAGTTACTCTTCCCACCTATAAATGCTATAGTCCCATTGTAGAAAGCCATCAAATTTGTCAGCCACAATTTACCCTTAGTGATGCCATGTTGGTTGTCATCAATCACCTCCATATTCAGTCAATTTCTCTCTTATGCATTGACCTAGGCAATAAAATATCTCCAGGGTAAAGCACACAATAGGATCAGGGGAAGTGATAAATATTTATATCCCTACATGTAATCTCAAACTTGTTCATGTTTGGCTTTCAGCATCTAAAGTTTTTTGGTTTTCAGCATTTGAAGATCTCTAAATGAGAGTCCTGTTAAGCTGCCCAGTCTAAATCCTGAGCGTCAACACTGTCAGTGTTCAGCTGGAACAGTGAGGTTTCTCCTTCCAGTCTGTATTTCACTAAGATTGATCAGATTTGCTCCTCTGCATTCTGGCTTTCAAGGTCACGATGTCTTTTATAGTAAAATGAGCTGCTTATAAATCTTCAGCTCTATGAACTTCAGGAGTTCATCTGAAAATCCCCAGACCTAGGGCTTATCTGGCTAAGAAACCACTACAGCAGCCTTTCTTCTGTGGTCACTCAGATACAAAAGCCTTTCAAAAGAGATGCAAATGCTGGCAGTGTTTCTCTTGGGAGCCCCTTCTTTGCACAGGGAACAACTCAGTCTATTTTTTACCCTGTAATGTGTGTCAAAAACTACCCTTACTCCTCAAAACTGTAGGAGAGTGTAGGATGACCGATACAACCTGGAGCATGCCATGATCTGTTAAGTGGGAAATAAATTCAAATGGAGATTGTCTACTTATTGCAAATTGCTGTTTCCTACAGGACACAGTGTGTACAGGATGAGCAGCACATGGAAATGAACAAATGTGCTGCACTGAGTAGAAGCCTGGCAGATCCCTGCAGCGCTGAGGCTATCTTGGTAAATTTTCCTTTTTGCCTGCAACTCCCATATCACCAGATTCTCACAACCCAGATCTGCAGTTAGATACCATGTACCTAGCAAGGAAACACAAGCGCTGGGGCCAGGCTCTGCAGCAGGACTCCTGCAGCAAAGATGGCTAAGAAAAATACACCAAGTGACCACAACCCCTCCTTCTGTTGTCCTGGAAATACAGATGACTATTTTTTTCATATCAAGTGGCCTATTGCTAGTAAATCACAGGTTAGGGGAGAAGGCTGTCTGCCTACTCTAAAATGAAGACAAAGCAGCCCACCTCATATGGTGTGAGTGGTCAGAGCTACAGAAGCAACTAGGTATTGACCTACAAGTAGCTGCACCCTTCCACAAACAACCTGAGAGAGGAAATCCTAGCATCTGGATGTTACCCTTTGCTCTCCCACGCTAGCAGAGTAGGGACAGTTCTGCACCATCACATGCTGCACCATGCTCAAATTCTCCCAAATAATAATATTGAGTTTTAAAATAATCACAATATAATAAACAGAAGAAAAAAAATTTAGATTTTTTTTTTTCTGTTTCCCCAGCCTTCTGGGGTCTGGCTCATATTCTCAAGCTTTTCTTCACATTTTTTTCATTCTGAAATGAAATCTGACATTATCACTGGTCTACAAGACCTATGGCTTTAAAAAGAAAACTCCACTATTGAGGTAGTCATGATAAAATTGTAAGAATAGCATTCCTATTTATTTTATCCCTTAAATGTCATTCAAGAAGGTGGTGGACTGACACAGCGCATTTCAGTAATGTCCCTGCCTAATGGGGACAAAGAAAACCTGCCTAAATACATGTTAAAAAGGCATCTCTAGATAAAGAACAAGGAAAGTCAGAAAAAGGCTGAGATCATCTTTATCTAAATGGTGTAACAACTGAACACTCAAAAGTTCAGTGTTCAAAATTAAATAGAAGAATACTCTTAAAACTTCTGCCTTCCAAGTGAGCATTGGACATGCAATTAGCAGTTTTATGGTGGAACTGGAGCTATAGACTGTAGTTTTTTTAGACCAGCAAAATAACAAACTTAATTTATAAAAATTATTTCTACCTACTTGTAATCAGCTGCAGACTCTCTCTAAGAGAAGTCAACTGGAAGTACAACAATTATTATCCGAACTGCACAATCACACCCCTGTACTTGAAGGAAAACAATCCCAAACTGCAGAAATATAGATGAAATATTATCTCATGGATACATCCAGATTTCCCGTATGAAAGCCACAATCCACACCACATAATCTGAAACTCAATGGCTATATGTGTGGCCAACCACTGAAAATACCTTGCCACTAAACCACCCCCTGACTAATTAGCAGACCTACCCAATGTGCTATTTTCCATCATTGACAATATCTTTAGGATGAAATTGAGTGAGTTGCAAGGGCAGATTAGATGGAAAGTACAAACTGATGTCAGTGCAACTGCTATTTCTCCACCTAGTGGGTCTGAAATTTGGAGCTTACCAGGCTCTCCATGAAAGTACAAAGCTCCAGCCTTCCTTTCACTTGCACCCAAACATCCACAGTGACTTTGTGGTATAGGGGTGGGGGTTACTGGGGTGAAATACAGAGAACAATCTGATTCCCAGAATCTACGAACCACCTGCAGGTGGCTTCTTATTCAAGTTCTATTCTGGGATTCTCAACCTGGGCACTTCCATTGATGTTTTATGCATGCCCTCTCCTCAGGTTTTTCTTTTCATGTTACTAACAACACTGCAATGTTATCTACTGACAGTATTTTCACCATTAATGATGGAAATTTAAAAGTAATGGGCTGATATATTCAAGCCCTGGGGTGCAATCTAAGTGATGAACGAAGGAAGCTCTTGAAGGGGAAAATGGCTATATTCTTTCAATCCATTTTCAACAGGTCTAGTATATTCAGTTGGCAAACTTAACAACTACAGTTTCTATGAAGAGATGTAGAAGACTAATTATTGAAATACCATGACATTAATGAAAATATAAATAGCTTAGGGGCTGTGCCAGCTCAGAAAACTAATAAGGCTAACTATCTAGCAATGGTTAACAACTATGTCCCCAAGATATTACATCACCCAGTTGATTTCAGGTAACAAAAATCTTTGCAAGGCTTGCCATCCATCCTGGTGATGTTACCCCACTACAATTTTTCAGTAGCAACAATTTAACACTATTGGTAATTCCCAGGCAAGAGGTTTGTGGGCTCATGCTAACACAGCACAACTTGATTTACAATGACTTAAGAGCATTTCACCATACCCAGATTGTAGACTCTGATGCATCTGAAATCAGAGTTGTCACTGTTAGACACGTACTGTCAAAGAGGAAACACCTTTTGATTTCACACAAAAAGGAACCAAAAAGTCTGGTATGCGTCTGAAACATGTCTGTGCTCCACAATCTGTAAACTTTCAAGATGGAAATATTCAAGATATTGGAGTGGCAGATTACTCCACCAGCTGACAGCAACCAAGGATACACAGCAGGCAAAGGAAAAGCCAGGACTGTGGGAATAGGGTGTCAGACAGGCAGGAGCTGAAGTAGCATCACGGGGTTTTCTGGCAAGGAAAATGGGTAGATTATGAACAGTTGGGATCAGGAAATATCAGCCAGCTGGAAGATAAAGACTAATTTTCTGCTGTTATGTCAACTAAAGGTACAGATGAGAATTTGTGCCAAATCCTGGGACAGTAATTCAGTCCTTGTAAGTGACAACTGGAACTTGGCCCTTCAAGTCAACACGACTTTGGACTTCATCATTGTGCTTTTCCCACCTTGAAAGCTATCTCTTAAGAGGAGGAAAGTGGTGTAAGTTTTAGCCTGAGACTGACTCTTTAGAAGACATAAATAAATAAATCTTGGCGATTTAGTTATTCAGTAGCAGAAGTACCATTTTACTGTTAGAGCAATGGAATATCAAACAAAATTCATTGCAATTTTCTTTTAAACACATAAATTTCTAATACTTTGCCACGGAGCTTGTCACAGTGTATTCAGAAACAGTTATCTACAGACCATTCAGAATATGGCTTATGAAGATAACAAAAAAGAATCATAGACTCATAGGATGGCTTGAGTCAGAAAGACCTTAAACATCACCACCACTAAACCAGCCTGCTCAAGGCCCCATCTGACCTGGCCCTGAATATTTCCAGGGAGGGAACATTCACAGTCTGGGCAACTGGTTCCAGTGTCTCACCACCTTCATTGTATAGAATTTTTTCCTAATATCTAATCTAAGTCCTCCCCCCTTCCAATTTAAAGCCATTGCCCCCTGTCCTATCACTACATTCCCTTTGAAAAAGTCCTTCCCTAGCTTTCTCATAGGTCCCCTTCAATTACTGGAAGGCTGCTATAAGGTCTTCCCAGAGCCTTCTCTTATCTAATCTGAATAAAATAAATGATCCCACCCTGTTCTCATATCAGAGGTACTCCAGCCCTCTGATCATCTTTGTGGTCCTCCTCTGAATCCATTCCAACAGTTCCATATCCTTCTGATGTTATGGACACAGTACTCCAGGTGGGGTCTCATTGGAGCAGAGTAGAGGGGCAGAATCACCTCCCTTAACCTGCTGGCCACGCATCTTTTAATGCATGCCAGGATATGGTGTCTTCTGGGCTGTGAGTATACATCACCAACACATGTCCAGATTCTCATCAACTAAGAGCCCCAAGTCCTTCTCCACAGGGCTGTTCTCAATCATATTGTCCCCCATCCTGTCTTGAAACATGGATTGCCCCAACCCAGGTGTGGGACCTTGCATTTGGCCTCGTTAAATTTCATGAGCTTCACACAGGCCTACATCTCCAGCTTGTCTAGGTTCCTCTGGACAACATCCCATCCTCCTGGTGTGACAACTACATCACTCAGCGTGATGTCGCTTACAAACTTGCTGAGGGTACACTTGATCTCACTGTCTATATCACTGATGGCAGAAGAAACTCAGCTTGCTACTCACCACAAATGTACTTCTTCAACTTCTGTGAAGACTGTAATATGATCTGAGTGCAGTTTTACCTAGCTCAAAGTCTCACCTCCTTCCACAGACCAGCATATGCTAAATTTATAATAAACTTTTTCAGAATGACTGTCAGTGATTGCTGTTTAATGCTAGCAGACAATGGAACTTAGACCAAATAGGAAATGAACATAAATGTTAATTATCTTGCTGGAGACAAGAAACTAGATGACATCTGGAGTTGGCATTATTGTAAACAGGAAAAGGGTATGAGAGCTACTTAGCTTAGAGTTTTATTAAATACCAGATACGCACATCAGAAGAAGGCTGGCAGGTTAAGAAAGGGCAAGTGCAGCTCTGTATTAATAAGCAAGAGAGAGACAGAAAAGGAGTGTGCATGTAATTATTTATGGGAAAACCATTTTTGTCTGGGACAACTTTAATTACTCTGTTTATTGGATAGGTAGTCAGCATGGTAGGAGAAATTTGCCTTGGCTTATACACTGCCACAGTCTACCTGATTCTCTTTGCTAAAATAATAAAAGACTGAGACCACCACTGAGTGTAGCAGAATGCAGAGCATCAGTCCCAGAAATCTCCCCAGCACACCACAGCGAAGTCTTGAGCTACGTTCTGCAAGTATTTATGCACAAACTTAACTTCATGTACTGTGATTAATCTCCCTGACACCATGTGGGTTTCAGCACACAAAACCAAACACAAACTTATGTATTTTTAGTATCAGGACCTACTTAGCACTAGTCAGCTGTGATTTAATGCGTCGGTACTTAATGTGCAGCTTACTAAATGTGAGAGAATTCTGTGTTTTGGTACAGTTTGAGTTTTTCCTCAGAACAGCATGTATGTTGCTTCAACATTAATGCTGAAAGCTAATGCTCTGTAGTCACTGGTATTTATTTAAACAATTATAATGTTGTCTAACGCAACTGGGAACAGAGGTGCAGTAGCCTTATACTTAAAAGCATGGCCTATTATATAACACTAGAGAGCTCCGGTGTGCATGTTGCATTTCTGATTCTGTAGCAGCTTCTGTTCTTCACGAGATTTACTGTTCTAATCAGAATGCATCTGTAAAAGATTTTCCTTGTGCCAATCAAGTATCAGTAATTCAGTTATTACCTTAAACATCCCACTGCAAACGCCAGGCCAGATTATTCAAACATTCTCTGGTAGAAGAGATAACGGGGCATTTCTAATAACAAAATAGTGCCACATGAAAAAAGATATGGTAAGAACAAACATCAGGGATGTATGATAAAAAGGGAGAAAAAGACCTTCTGTTGCATTGCAGGAACATCCTTCTGTGGATTGTGCCTAGTGCAACAGTCTAGATGTAGGTAAGCATTAACACAGACAAGATATTTAAGTACTCCAGCATCAGTCTTTTCAACCTTAGAAGTCATGTATACGCATATGCATGCATGTCCTCATGCACAGGTCAAGAAAGATTCCTAGTACAGAATTTATGCTTTGCAAAGTTAGAAGTAAAGGTTTCTGACCTTGGTAGTAAGCCCACAGACTACAATTTGTGCTATGAAGACAAGGATAGAGACAGGATGTCAGGTCATTTAGGTGCAAGCCCAGTGTTCACCATCTATATTGAGAATCTCTGAAGTGACTTGGCAGAGAAACAGTTCAGACTCCGGTGACACTTCAGAAATATATGTACACACACACAAAAGAAAACCAAGCAAAAAAACAACCAAAAAAAACAGAGGAAAAAAAGAGGCAGGGACAACCTTCTCTGAAACACTTAAAGAACCTAATAGTAAGCAGTGTAGTCACTATTAATGACAGTCCTTTTTCAGTTATCTGCTGCAATGTTAATCACTGGTTCAAAATCAACATTTCACATGTCCGATTCTAAAACAGTCACTAGATTTGAAGAGTAGCAGCCAAAATTAGGGATCCTTTTTTTAAATGATTCATAGTTAATTATGTTTAATTTTTCAAATTTTTTTCACAATTTACCTCTTTCTAACTGAACATGAAAAAATTGGTATGTGACATTTATTGTCTACCATGCAATCTTCTGCTCTACTTTTAGATAGTCAGTATCTTTTCCAGCTATAGAGGTTGAATTATACAAAGAAATGAACTGAAGTTTTAAAACTCATCATTCTTATAACTTTACAAATACTCAGATCTCAAAGTTAGGTTATGTTCATTGGCAACATGATCAATTTAAATGCAGCAGGTATGTAACATAACTGACTTCTGTTTCTGACCTAGGGTTTGTTTTCCCTCAAGAATACATTCAGTGCACAGGACCAGCCAAAGACCACTGAAATCAATGGAAAGGCTACCAGTGACTTTGATGAAATACAGATCAGACTGACTTCATGGACTCATTACAAGGGTTGAATTTGGCTTTGACAGATGTAAAGCGGTTCATCCCATGTACCTTTAACAAATTGCATACATTTTAACCCCACACTTCCACCCCCAGGGATTTAGAGCATTTTGTTCTTCTGGTTCTGTTAAGGAGTCTCAACAATTGCACAGGTGAAATAAGTGAGTGAAACACACACAGTTGTTTGTACTTACAGGTGTCCGGTTTGAGCTGACTGTTGGTAATTCCAAAATACTGGGGATTTTCAATGACGGGAATCTTTGTCATCCCAATGATCACTGCGTCAGGGCCCCCCTCAGATGAAGACGGAGTGTTACTGCCATTTGAGATGTGGTGGAGGGGACTGGCTGAATCATCATCGTTGCTGATAACTGAAGAAGGACCTAGAGTTAGAAACAAAGATTTTCCTGTAACTCAGCACATGGTTCCCTCAGACAACACTTTATTTTTTTGGACCAGTTTGTGCTCTATCCCCATAGTCAACAGTTCTCTTTATGTGCCTTGTTGACCTTACCTCATTAATTTTATATATATGGGTACATCTGATATAGATGATGTACAGTGGCTTTCTTCCAATAGGAGCTAGAATGTGAAGCAAATTTTTGTACCGTTAGATCAGCCAGACTGAATGTGTCAGCGTCCAGCATAGTCTTTCACTGGAAATGATCTCCAAATTTGTTGAACTTCTTCTGTCTTTATCAGAAATCAGCTAGGAAATATGTGCATTAACTTTTTTACTGTATGCCCTACTTGGATCACACAGCAATAATTGCCACAAATCCAGAAGATGCTTGTTCTTCTTTTGAGACAACATTAAAATAAGATAAAACTGATAGAGGAGATGGGCTCATCATCATGTGGGAAACTAACAGCTCTGAAAGACAGCACAGTTCAGAGCCAAAATCCAAGGGACAATTAAAAAAGTTACATAAAATGTGGAGCGGATACTGAAAAAAGCAGAGGGCAAAACACATTCCACTCCACACCAAAATCTGGGGTCACTGCAGAAGGGCTCCCCCAGCCCAGGGGAATACTCCACTGGCTCCACCACTGACACCTGGGTTAAGCCACCTTCCAGAAAGAGGTTTACTTTGATCAGTAATTCAACAACGGTTTCCGTTTCATTTTCACTCTATGCTTTATACTTTTAATTAAAGTACCACAGGGATAAAATCTTTTCAATGGGTAAAAAATAATCCTGTTCAGGATTGTCAGTTCTCTGAGCTGCAAGGCCTTTGACCTAATAGTAAGATCAGCACAGGTAACATTTGAGCTTTTGCCATCTAACTCTGCCATTTAATTTCCACATTACGTTTTCCAGTTGATATCCAGTTCTCAAAAAAAGACCAGAATCACTGTTTAGCAGTGACAACATTTTGCTTACTCTGCCCAGAAGAGATAACACATGCCACATTTCACTTCATTCTCAGTTCATGTTAAACAGGGGGTTTGGGGTGGCATTCACATCTTCTAATTGTAACAATCCAAAAATTATGGTAGAAACACATAAAAAAAAAATCACCCCCTGGAAAGGCCTGTGCTTGAATAGGATCCTCAGACAACACCTTTATTTAGCCCACAGGCAGTAGTTACAGTTAATGCCCCCCAAAGAAAAAAGCAGAGAGGACCTTGAGGACAATGAAAAGCTGTGTTTACTCCAAGGCACCAAGCACCCCATTGCAAAATGTTGGAACCACATAATGAGTTTTAGGTTGGACAGAAGGAATAGTGTAGAGCCAAGACAGAGCTGAGTAACACATCACATAGATAGTATCTATGTCTGTAGGAGTAACAGGGGGATGAAGAGAGAAATAAAGACAGAATGGAGCAACAGCAGGTTCCGCAGATACATTGAGGACACAAGAGACAATGGGCAGGACAGCACACACAGAATTAAAGAACAAGATGAGAACTAGAACAGTCCCAGACACAGCAGCCAAGAAAGGGCAGCTTTAAAGGAAAGAAATTAGTATTTTTTTGTGTCTCACCATATGGTTAACAAAACCACTTTATCATTACATAGCATGGCTCATAGGAATTTGCCATGTGACTATTCAACCTGCCTTTAGAGGTTTAGGTGTACTCCTACCCCTGTCCTGCTTTCCCTTCTCACCATTTGGTTTAATGGTTCACGTGGGAAACAGTCTCATAGTTTGAAAAAGTACTTCCCCCCAGCGTGAAACATTAGAGATAATTTTTCAAACACCTTGCACTTCACTGCAAAGTCAGTGTTGACAAATGTAAGTGAAGCCCAGATCTCTGCAATTTATCAAGTGAAATACTAATACCAAGGCTGGTTTTGCCATTACTTATCACACAGAATCTCAAAAGATTGATTCTATTAGAAAAGCTGCCAGGATTAAAAGTTTTTGGTGAAGATTTCTCTAATGAAGTGCAAAGCTGAAAAAAATGTGGCAACTGGTCTGTCAGATGGTGCACAAGATACTTGCATGAAGTCACAAAACATTTTTTCGGGTGCTAGAAAGTAGTGTGCAGTGGCATTATAGTGCAAATTTGTTTTCTAGGAAACAACCCTACATATCTAAATGTTTGGAATGCCAAGCTAATGGCTTCAAAAAGCAGGCCAACAAATACACATTTTCTGGGGAAAATAAAGTCCTTTTATACTAGTATAGCTGTAGTACGAGGGTCAAATCCCTTCTCTTACAGCAAACGGGCAAATTCTCTTGGCTCTATAATTTAATAGAGACATGTCTCTAAGTCTTTTTCAGCCCTGCTGTTCTCTGCTGCACAGGAAGAAGCTCTTTTGTCATTACTTGCTTCCATCACATAAGCAGTGATGGCAAGGAAAAGTGACCATTATGCATTTCTAGATGTTGAAGTGGTATAATGAATAGAAACTCATCCTGTTCATCAAATCATTTCTGCACTACTCCAACACTCAGTTTTGTAAAATGAACTATTTTTCAGTCTGTGTAAAGTGCTGCAGGTGAAAAGTAGACCACTGTTCAATAAATCTGTTTAGTCAATTAAGCTAAGTAGTAAAAACTAGTCTTCCATGTGGTTTGAAGCAGGCTCTGAGTATACTCAGCTCCCTGATGTAGGTGAGGAAAACCTGGAAAATGAGGTGATTTCTGAAGCAATTCCAGGCAGTTTAGGAATAAATCAACTATGCGACCTTTGTGCTGTGTCACTCAGTGAACCCTCTCACTGATTAACAGGTAATAAATTCATGCAGCGGTCTTTAGGAGTCGTTTGTGTTTTAAAATTCTATTTCCTGTGTATTTCTTCTCTAATTAAGACAATGAGAATTCAAGAGATGGAAATTTTTGTGTATTAGAGGCAGCTTCAAACTTCCTCTTTACTGCGACTTTTTTTCAATATGAGTAAACTGGTATATAAAATTTTTCTACTCTTGCTTATGTGCCAGACTATCCACTTACCATAAAACTACATTTAATTTTTCCAGTGCACTAAGCCACATTACAATTACTGGCCAGCACTGCATTCTAGTAATGCAAAAGCATTTTCCAGAATGCAAGAAGAGGCCATCACCTGTACTGACAAGAAGCTAGGGCTGCCCTTTAGAGCACTGTAATTCCTTAAAGTTCTGAGTGTGTTTTCATCTAGATGAAACAGAGTCACTGAATTACCTACTTGTCAAAGGCAGAATGAGTATGATAATTACTCTAAGTCGTCTATAACTGAATCTGTTTTTTATAAAATCTACTATTGGTTTCACACCTGGAATATGAACATTTTAGACAAAACATCATTAGTAAGTGTGAAAATCATGAGTTATTGATATCCATTTGCTATTGCCACTAGCTGACTCACAGTCAGGCTGAGCTTTTAAGAAAACTCCAGTGGCCTTCTCCACCTTCAAATACACTGCCCAACATGTTCACTTGATTTCATTTTTTAGACCATACTTTTTATCTTAAGAAGATAAAAGCCAAAGACAGATGAGAAATGGTAGTCTGCCCTGGAGAAGAAACATGACAGCTATATACTGTAGGGCTTAATTTTTCATCTCTTCTATGTTGAGCTAATCCCCTGCCCATTCTGCATTACTTAGTCCCCCAAATAAGTCTTTCAGCATATAAAAACTAGTAACTCTCTGAAAAAGTGGTAAAATGTAAGCAAATCAATTATATTTGAAACTGACAAGATATAATAAAGCCAGAATACCTCCCACATCCCTAGGTTATGAATGATCTTTGTCATCTTGTATGGGGACAGACAGAAACAGCAAATGTCTCTTGCTGTGCATCCCACGGAAATCTGGAGACAATAAAACACTGGTGGGGTAGGGTTACAGTTTGCCAGCATCACTCCCTGAAATACAAACAATTTCTGTGCTACCTCTTGAACTGTAGCATCGTTCTTGACCTCAGAAGTGCCAATAAATGTGAGTTTCCTTAGGTTTAGAAATAAAATTTAATAAAACTGTTTTCAAGTTGTGCTGCTACTCCTGGACAGAAATTTCATGATTATAAAATACAGCCATTCCTGCTGCTTCTATGATTCTCTGATTCCTGTTGCCATCAGAGTTAATGTACTTTTAACATGGATGCTACCAAGACCTACACTGATATTTGTTGAAGCTATGTTTTGTTTTCCATTATTTCAGACTTCTGCTAATACTTAGACAGTTGGCTATGGCAACACATCTGAATACTGGTTGCCACTGAAATAATTCACATGACTTTCCTGTGTGTCAAAGTGCAGAAAGATTCCCAAGTAAATAGCAGTACAACTTAGATAAGCAGGCTAAGGTTAAAAAAAAAGAAAAAGAAAGAAAAAAAATTAGAAAACAGAGGTTCATCAATGAATAATGAGAAAGATTGTGGATGTGGATTTTGTTTGCATCTGGTATGGTCTTGCGAGTAAATATACTCAGACTTTAGTTCAGATGGTTACAAACGAGCTCTGTGTCCATCTCCTTCTCCCTCCGCCTACTGTTAAACGATATAAGCAGTCTACTCTGCATGTTTGTTCTCCAAACTCTTAACAAGATATCTTGAAGGCTACAAAATCCTGAAGCCTCTGTGTAACATGGTTCTGAGATCACACATCACCCCTGAAGTCACTACTAATGGCTTAGGGACAATGGAAAACAGCAGGAACAGTAATTACCAAAACAGCCAATTTTAGCTTTGTGGTTAGAGCCATGTAGTTACGAGGATGCAACTGCTTAATCAAGTGTTACGAGGCAGCTCAGGTAAAGATGTTTGTTTATAGCAATGATTTTGTGCTGTGATGCCTTAATAATGACAGCTCCTTCCATGAAAAATGACATTGACTGCTAGCAAAATTTCTCAACTGACCTTGTGCTAGCATTGCCTGTTCTTCCTTCCTCTGGGAACAAGGACAAGTTTGGAACATAGTAATAGTACATCATCAAGGCAAAAATAGGACAGTCAGCACACACATGGTGCATCAGTCAGCATCACTTCTGCTGAATTTCAAAGCCATACTGAATATTCTCTCTTTTTAATTTTGGGAGGTATGCATTTTTTTCACAAGTTAAATACCTTGTTCTGAAAAAGCAATTACACAGAATTTCTTTTCCCACAAGACTCCCATATTTGCTGTAGACTCTAAGCTATTTTCTGCATGATTAAAATGTAAGTTTTATGCTTCAGCAAGAGCAGACATGTAATTTTTCCTGTTATCAAGCTAGGATCCAGCTTCCTTACCAGATCAAGTTTCTTACAAGAATAAAATTACCCCGAAGCAACATTATATCCAAGTTCATCCTTCCAAAGAACACTACTTTTCACAGCTCAAACAGTGCATGTCCTTCAACCTTGGTGCAGCATATGAAGCACAGAAACACATTGTAGACAGTAAGTTGTGGGTCAGAAGACTGAGACTTGCCAGGTTTGAGAGTTTAGATGATAAATAATTTCACATCTTGTCAAAGGTACCATTAATCTGTTTAACTCATTTGCACCCATCAGTGCTTGTCTAAGCTTGTGTTCCGTTGATCCTTCATATACAAGATGAGAAAAACTTCCTCACGCTGACCAAGAAGTTCAGTCCCCATCCTAGACCATGCTCCCAGGAAATCAGGGGAGCCTGAACAGGGAGCTGGAGGACTTCCCAAACCCAGCAGATAAATGCTGCTGTTTCCTGTCAGCATGCACTTCTAACAATCCTTGAATGAAAAAAGGAAGTGGGCTCCTGGAAAGCCTCTTGCAGGAGTAAGTAGCTGAAAATAAAGGTTTGTTTTTACAACCGTTGCAAAACAAAGTGGAAACATTTGCTTGAAAACCATGATGAAGGCACACCACTTTGACATAACATTTCATTTGGATGATAAAAATTCCAAGGTGGTTTTCTTTTGCCTTCACGTGAAAAATCAATGTTCTGCTTTTCCTCATTTGATGCAGCTTCACAATAAGACTAAATTGTGCTTTTATCATTGTATCATTTTTATGCAGAGCAGATAAGTTACAGTGTCAGATTATTTTCTTTCCTACAGAGAGTAATTCCAGTCTAATGAAATAATAGTTATGTTATTCAGCTTTACACTACTAATTTTTTAGTGTTGCTATGTGTCAAAAGGTCAGTCACACTGACCTTTCCCCAAAAAACTGAATGTTTCTCTTGCTGGAAAGCTTATTTCAAATGCCTAACTCCTTTAGGAAGCAAAAAAACCACACAATGTGGGTAATTTCCATTTAAATGACTACATACAGATTTTAGCCACTGAAGTATTTAATCAGGCCTTTTTGTTTTGGCTTTGAAACTAAGAGCCGCAGCTGCATATTTGTTTGCTTTGTTTTTATTCTGGAGCATGACTGTGAAAGAATCCCAGACAGTTCCTTTTTTTCTCATAACCTTGTCTATATTCCCATTTCCATGCATTCGCACATCTCTTTAAACACAAGACTAGAACATTTCAGAGGTCATAGTTTCTGCAAGGGATGTTTCCAAACAAGGAGAACTCATTAGGATAATCTAGAGGACCCCTTCGTAATGCCACTCACTCCCCAGAAGCCATGCAGGGCACAGGGACAAGGACACAGATATCAAGATCTTGGACAGACTGGAGAGGTATTTCACCCAAGAAACCTCCTTTGCAGCTCTGCAAAACCCTGTAGAAAAGAAAGGATGAGATCTCTAATATATACTGGATTTGCTAATACAGCCTGTGCAATACAAAAGACCCCTGCCTCTGCATCAGTCTCGATCCAGGGGCAGCTCTCCCCATGGATACCAACCGCAAAGCCTGAGCCTGCTGCACAAAGGTTGTTGATTTCTTTCTCCTTTCAGTAAGAATGAGAAGCATTTGTATAACAGATCTCACAACCACAATCTGGTACACATCTTCAAACTCTTAAGCACCATAACCAATAAATCCTCATAGTTCATCCTTGGTGAGTTACCTGCTACTATTATTCCCAGTTTGGAGGCAAGAGAAGGAGCTCTGCACGGGTTGACGACTTGCCCAGAGCTGCAGGTCATGACCAGGAACCCACAGAGACTGCCAGCCCCGGCTGCTGAGCCACAAAGCCCCTTGGGATTTGTAGCCCACCTTCAGCTGTAGGATAAATGGTGGCTGTTCAGCTGCCCACTGTTCTGTGGACATGTTTGCAGTTTCTGCAGCTCAGATGATGTGCCCTATCACAAAGAGTGGGGCACTTATGGCCTCTTATTATTGGTAGTTAAATGAAATACAGACCTGAGACAAAAATCTAGCAAGGATGTAGCGTATTACATACAAGTATGTAAGCCAGGGAAATAAGGATAAAAGGCAGCAGAAAATGAGAAAGAGAGGAAGAAAAAAAGATTTATCTTTTTTAATACAGATCACCAGGACCATTAATTATAGCTAACTGCAGCTTTGGATATCTCAAAATGTGGGTAAAATTACAAACCTCCAAAAAGACTGCAGTGAAAAATCACCACAATTAAGAAAAGAGATCAGCTGGAATGCACTTGTTGGTGTCAAGCAAAAAACATATATTTCACCCAAAATTAAATCCTTGTTGTTTTTCATTTAAAAACTGTTTAATTAATAATCTCTTCCCTCCACACTTCTCATAAACTATTTAATGTTAGCATTGCCATTCCCAGAGCTGAGAATAAGGTCTTCTGTTGGCTAGAAGACAAATACAATATGTACAGAAGCAACACAAGTTTCCCCATGCTGCTTTGGCAATCAGTCTTTATCTGAAAAAACAGCAAAGCTATTTGGAGTAGGTAACTTGAAAAATTTTCCAAATTCTATTTAGTTAGACATGGTTATACAATATGGCAGATACACTGCATTGTGGATAAATGCTCCCTGATACTGAACTTTGTTTTGCTGTTTGTGCGCTTTTAAAAAAAAGCATTACTAATGAAAATGCTTTCCTTCTTTAATCCCCCTGTTTATTTTTTGGGAGTACAGAGATATTATCTACAGACTGCTCCCATCAAAGTAAATTAGCTGGATATAGGATATGAAAAAAATCTGGAAATACTTAGACACCTGAAGAAAAACTGCAGAATTGAGATTTCTTTTATCCTAAACAGAGGTTTGAGGAGGTACAAGAAGGCAGACTTCCAATGGAATGGAACAATCTTTATTTCATGTCTACAATGGATAGAAATGAAAAGTTACATGACAGAAGTGCATCAAGAAAGTCTGAAGTAAAATGTCATGCACTGGAATTACTCATACAAGACTCATAATCTCCACTTCCACAGCTCTGGAAGCCACCTCAGGAAAAATATTTGTTGGGAAAGATACAAGCATAGTTGATACATTCTTAGGACAGGGAAGAATCCCCCCCATTTCCCCATTCAGCCCTTATCTTCCATAACAAAAAAGTAGGCCTTGAGTGGTCTTAGGGAACACACTTTAGGTTTTTCAAATGTGTATTAGAACTGAATTATGCCTGTAGGTAGCACGTATCAATAATGTACATACATTTCCCTGCATTAACAGGTTACTTTTCCAGGCTACAAAAGCCTTAAGGTTAGTCAGATGAGAAACACCAGTGGTGCACAAACCCACCGTCTACAATGGGTTATTCTACTGGAACACAAATTATTTAATTGCATACTTTACATGCAATTTATTTTAGTGGATTTTTCCCTCTTAATTGTTTCTGAAGTTTTGATTAGTGTGTTACCTACATGATGCTATAAAACAGTCCTGTATCTTCTTTCACTTTTTATGAGGTCCCCAAAACTGCATAAATTATTACATCAACACCATCCTGCATTGAAATACAACTCTCTGTTTGTTCCCAACCAGCACTCTGGCATAATAGCTTCCAATTCGTTTTTCATTTACAGCCACACTAGCTAGTCTTAAATGTTGCAATCTGTAAAGAAGCAAAACTAAATGATTACACACAATCAACCCAAACATCATGCTCAAATTATAAACAACATCTCCAGAAATCTGGTATTGCTCTTAAATCAGCTCTCACTCAGATGGTCTTGCAGCTCAGCTAAAGCTTTCTTAGACTTTCACTGACTCAGAATGGCTGTTTCTTTATCTCCAAATATTCCCAATCCTTGAAAACAGGTTTTGAAAACAAAATTCAAAGGTCTACCTATACCTGAAGAGGAAGGTATGGGAAGATAGTGAACTAACATCTCACTGTCTCTTTTCAAATAGTTCACTCTCTCCTTGGGTGAACAGGATCTGGGTTCTGATGGCCCAAATTCTGCATGTGTTCAGGAAGCAGTATCTGGTGTTTTTAAAGAGGATTCCTAGCAGGACAAGAGGCTTCACCACAGATGACAGGCTGTCCAAAACGGCACCACAGTGAGCACAAAATGATATAACTAACTTTCCTTCCTCAGCATCAATGTCTGACATTTTATTCCAATTTTTATTAGATAACTTAGCAATGGTGAAACTGATTGATATATGTCTCTGCCATAGCAGCCATTTCAGTGGTTTACTCCAACAATCCCTGTACCTAGAACAGTAACTAAACATTTCCCTAGCATTCAGAGATCACAACCCCTGCTCAGAAAAACTTGCTGGACAGCACGAAACTAGCCAGAACCTACTTCTGGGAAGACTTTTGGTGCTCAGCAGTCGTGAGAAATTCTTTCAATACCCAGGTGAAGCACCTGCTATGTCTTCCAATGTGCAATAGTCTTCTAGTGAGCAATAGACTCACTCTAGAATCTGGTGGGTATGTGCACCGCTAAGAAGTCATACAAGAAAGAAAAGCAATTGCTTTCCATTAATCACTTTCCATTTCCACAGTTACAGTTTTCTGGATTATGCCAAATTAGATGTTTTGAGACACTGTTTAAAAAAACAGTTCACCTTCAGGAATGGGAAGGAGTTGAACAGATTCTCCGGAAGAATATTGCTGCCAATACAGCTTCAGATTAAAGATGCAGAATCACTTCTGAACAACATCCTTCTTTCCCCAGGCATGCCGCCTAAGATAGTGAAGACTTACATACTCAAAAACCTCTTCAAATACAGATTTAAAAATTACTGCAGAGGAGCAAATGACACTATGGACAGAAAGGCAATATGTCAAATTTCTCTGCCAGCAGTAACATTCGCAAGAGATGGGAGTAGCAGCACAAACTGACTGACTTGCCTCTAGATCACCTATTGCAATTTACAGACATCTCCTCCTCTCTGCCACACGATCTGCCGGAGATTCCTCCTGTTACCTCTCTCCTGCCATCCTTCCTTGAAATTGCCTCTGTGGAGAGCAGGAAAATGCCCTACACTCTTTGCATAACACCAGCTAGCTCTGCTGTCTCATATGACAAATGAAGCTCTGACTATTCTGCTACAGCAGATTTGAAAATGGATGCATTAGTAGTGAAACTGGTCACAAAACTGGTCTTGAAACCACAATGATGCTTTTGCTAAAATATTGGAAGTATCACTGTTTCTGTTCTGCAGGGCTCTAAAGAAAGCAGTATTTCTCTTTGTTGAGGATGCTGCACATAATATTTTCAAGAATTAATTATACTTCTACTATTTCTGAATATTTCAGCAAGTATTCTCCCTCAGCTTTTTTTCTGATATGCCTCTGCTGCTTATTTAGTCACTCCTTCCTTTATGAAGTGTTTCGCTTTTCTCAACTCATTCTTTTTTGACAACACAGTTCACTTGCCCTTTCTTTTTTCTAATATCTCTCTATGATTTCTTAGCTCTGCAGCTTCCTATAACACCATAATATTCAATTTCCAACTATCCATATGGCCTCCTGTGATGTTTTAATTTATATGTTAGCATTAAATAGCATTGGTACTTGTTAAACTCAAGTACGTCAGGGTGGCACTCATTTAGTCTCAAGGTAACTTCCCCTTCTACCAAAAATTCAGTCATAGCTGTTCCTCAGCAACAGATTTATGAGAACTGATTTGCATGGAAATCAAATACTTTCAAAAAGAAACTGCTATAGGCAGCTGATAGCATAGCCTTATTCCTGAGTACCATCAGAAGTAAATACTGCAATGCAGAAATAACATGGGTTTGTAATTCTATGTGAATCAAATGAACACATGTAAAGCATTAGCATCAACTGAAGTAGAAAACCGTTTAACCCCCCTAATTAGTGTATCTGTGAGTTATCTACAAAAATAATCTTGCCTTTAGAAACTGCAAAATAAAACAAATCATGCTCAGATGCTATCTTCTCTTGCACTGGACTAGATTCAAAACTGGAGTCTGCAATAGTCACATACAAGCCCATCTCAAAGGAACAGACTGCAAAAGGCAGAAACATGCACTTCCTATGTGCATGAAAAACGCAAACTCTCACTTCACACCAATACTGAATAACCAAGCATCAGACTTCAATGTAGGAACATGATTGCTTAAGCATTTTGTTCAGACTCTGGAGTCCCCACATTTATATGACCATTTCAGTGAACAGAAAGATTTTCATTTTCATAGTCTAGGAAGAATCCATTTGACTCAAAAATTGTTTGTTTTTTTTTACTCAAAATAATGTGCTAAGCTCCAACTAGCTAGCTGATAAAAAATGTAGAGAAAATAAATTTGGGGATAGGGTGTAAGAGTGAAACCAAACATGAAACTTGAAATCCTGTGAAAAGAAACAGCTAAATGGCAATACCAAGCGTCTAATTCCCTTCATCAACAAAGAGTAATTTATTAAATAGACAATGGTGCCAAATCCCTATGAATGACAGTGGAGTCAGGACTGCAGTCTTTGTACTAGGAGGAATGATAATCTCTTTGGCAAAAGAAGTCATGTTGTGCTGTGGCACTTATTTGTGTGACTGAAAAGCAGCATCTATAATACATGGCTGCAGATTAATTATGTTAGGAATGGGTTAAAGTAATAGATCTGTATTATTCTCAAGAGGCAATGTCAAAAAAGTAATTGCCCGTATTTGTACCACTACATTATAGAGAGTGACAGTTTCATGTCCTCCTAATGTTTAACTGAAAATCTATAAAATCCATTTTTCTTTGTTGCTGAGGAATTACTGTGGGACCAAAACCTAAATTCCAACTCTAGTCATGCTCAGACAAAACTCCCACTGAAATCAGTGGGAGCCTTGCCAGGGCGAGGATTAAAGACGGCGTGATTTGCTGCATGCTACCAGAAATGCAAAAGCTATGGAATTAGGTTTTCATTACAGTGCTGTTGGGAATATTAAAATCAGCAAGATTTTGGTCTTTCACCTTTCAGTCACATAGTTACATGGGTTTGCAGAGGAGAGGTTGGATGTGAGGTAGACAAACCAGCTTGCTCAAGACTGCTTAACATTAGGCTGAAGGCCAGCAAAAGTGAACCCCTCCTGCAGCAACTCCCTTCCCTCCTCCTCTTTAATAACCAACAAGAAGGAGGAAAGAGGAAAAGAAGCAATCCTGGTTGTGCAGCAAATACCACTAGTTGGAGGCAGTACACCACAGAATCATCACATGAACCCACTGAAGCCATCCACCATATCTGTGCCATTCCTCCACTGGGAGCATGCCTGGGCACACGCCGCTTTGGGAGGATTTAAACTGGGCTCTGTGCTACAGAAATAAGACACCTCAGAAGAGAGAAGGCAGGAAGCAATCAACATGTTAACAGCTTCACTGGGCTTCTGCCAGGAGCAGCCAGACCATACAGGTAACTAGAGGAACCTGCTATCCCTAGAGAAGTACCTGGCTCCACCACACTGTCTCAGGTCCTCAGATTTTGCTGGTTTCCCTCTACTTGGTTTTGTTGCCTTAGATGGATACAGAAACTCATCTTAAAAAAGTACATAGTTCATCGACTAAGTTTTTGGGGTGGTTTTGTTCTCCAGGACAGTTACCAGAGGCATTAGAACAAGGTTTGTTGATATAGTAGCAACTTTTCTTCCCATATCAGTCAATTTCTCTGTGTTTTCATGATGCAGTAGCAAAACCCAAGGAAAGAAGATATAACAACCTCAAACAGCTAGGTTATCTAACCAGTCCGCAAAATTAAGAAATACTTAAGTCCTGAGCTACTAATCCAATTACATTCTTATGAGAAAGCAAGAATAATGTAAGACATAATTTTTAAAATGAAACGTCATTTTCAAAGGTATGATTACAACACATTTCTGATGTTTCCTGTCACTAGCAATGCCATCTGACACTAATTTAATTTCAAATAGCAAAATAAATATTGCAAAAACATTAACTAATATTCACACCCAGGAATATTTCTTATAATGCTTAATGAATAAACCCGTGTGTTTAAGGATGACCACCACTTGCAAAATAAATATCAACAAAGTAGTGATGATTCAAACACCAGCATAAAAACACTGGGGTCCTGAGCTAGCCCTGTTGAATTAAACTTACAGACGTGGGTTCTAAAGCAAGTTTCAAAGTATGTATCATACATAAACTTATTCATTCCTAGTAGTAAAAAATGAGATTACTTTATTCACTCTGTTAGTAGCACATGACTAGAACTGTAATATATAGCACTATTTTACACCTACATAATCTAAAAGATAATTTTATGGAAAGAATGAAACTACAGATAAGTACAGATCTGAAATCTAGCTATTATGGATTAAACACTACAGAAGCCTTACAGCTTTGGAATTAAGATTGCATTGCTTCATTTTGCCAGCATTTCCTTTTTATGTTATATGTCTGGCAAGACCCAAAATGTTTACTCCTATAAATGTTAACAGACAGTGATTTTCAAGCTCTAAAATTCACCATTCCCAAATAGTAGGGAGTAGTAGTACTTATGAATGGCAAATAAACTGGTCTCTCAACCAATGTGAAATGATTAAAGGATCTGACTTGTATCTTCCTCAGTCTCTACTGTTTTGAGTTCCTCGTAGTTTTGCATACCATACAGGTATATTCATCTCCAGATAGACGGATCTATTAGCATTTTACAGCCGCATAGCATAAACGTAACAACAATGCAAGGACAGACATGAGAAAATCAGACTGCACAAGTTGTGCACTTAGACTTGTGATGTGTAGGTAGTAATGACAAAATGTTTCGGAATGCTAAAGAAAGCAGTTGCACATTACTCAGGGACAATTTAATGTACTAAACAGCCCTCCCTAGAATCCCAAAGCAGATAAAATTACATGAGTAAGGGAAGGATGAGACTCCAGGCAAGACCACACATGTGTGCAAGATTTCTCCTGTCCATAACTGTGGTGATAACAAAAATCTCAGATTAATAAGCACCCCTGATTTATTTTATAGCATACAGTGCTGTGCTGTGCTCTATCTGGGGACAGAGCCAAGGCTCTGGTGTAACCAGGCAAGTATTTGCACAGTTTCTTTGCATCCTGCAATATGCAGATGGAATTTCTTGTGAATGCAGCAAGTTAAACTACATTTATATTCTGTATTGAATTAATAAATCTCACAGTAGCCTGATTTATGACACTTAGCAAGACCTGGGAAAAAAAAATCTTCCCTCCTAGACACAATCAAACTCTGTGTAATTAGACTGATGACAGGATAAATCAGTCTCTCTGCCACCAATCTTCAACCTCTCTGATTCATCTGCCAAGGGTTGCCCTTTCCCAGCTCAGGAATCTGTGCCCTGGCAATCACTGATCACAGAATCACAGAATCACCGGATTGGAAGAGACCCATCGGATCATCGAGTCCAACCATCAAAATGCTATCATGTGAGCAATCTACAAATCACAAATGGTTACAGTCACTCTCATCATTTGCAAAGTTCAAACCAGAACACAGCAGCAAACCCAGCAGCCCCACAGTCAGGAACAACTTCCCCTAGAGGCAATGCCATCACCTTCTAACTAGAGATGATAACTTCACTTGGGTCCCAGGGTAGTAGAGCTCAATAGCAACAGCGTTATTCACACATTCAGGTTCCAATGAAGTATGAAATAGCAGTAGGGAATAGAAACTTGGCAGGCTCTTTAGAAAGGAAAAGCAGTTATGATAAATCTTTGCTGCCTTCTTGAAGAAGCACATGTCACTTCATGCTTTTTTTTAACATGATGATGAAGAGTGATAAATTGTGACTCTAACTGGAAAGAGGGTATACTAACTACCAAGGGAAAACCACTGCTGACATACAGGAAAAGGTAACCTGTTACACCACATAGCAAATACAAAGCTGGCCTCTGAGGGTTCTGCCTCAAAAAACATATCTCAAATGTCACGTGATTACTGGAAAAAAAGAAATGCTCAGAAAATTCACAGTCAACTTACCTGATATTGATTCATAATCTCAGTAGCAAACAAATGCAGAACTGATTATTTGAGTCATATTTACAAAAAAAATCACATGTATTGAAAAATTACATAGCTAAGCAATCTGTAATAACAGAGTTACTGCTTGTGTGGCAGAACCCTTCAAAAGATCGTCCAAGGCCTGAGATATATATATATGCCTATGTTTTCTTCTACAAAGAATATGTTTAGCAAGACTTCACATTTTATTCTAAAGTCAACAGTTAATCTGTAGTACATACAGTCTTTGGATTTTTCCTAAGATTCTTACGACATTTAACAGAAGTGAACCAACTTCTTATGAACATCAACTAGGTACAAGTGCAGTCGGAATTTCTGACATGGCTAGCTCTATTGATGTTCACTCTGGGACCATATAAGGCAGAAAAGTCTAAGCTAATTTATAAGCTCTGACCTCAGCATCATGCTAGGTATCATGAGGAAACATTACAATTGCTTACATGGCATGCATCTTCAGAAAAATAAAGGGGAAATCTGGTTTAGACAGCAAGGTCTACTCAGCTTGCTGGAGTAAAGACATTATAAAAACTTTGCATGGACTGAAAACAAACTGAAAGAATGTTACCCAGCTCCCAGACAAAGGTTTATATAGAAACAGCTTTTTTCTTGGATCATGTTCCCATTCTTGAGGCATCATTGACTTCAGTGCAGCAGGCACTGAAATTGAATTGAAAAGTGGTGAGTTGGATCCTATCCAGAACCACATCGGTGTGAAACAAGGTGACCCAATGCCTCCCCTTTTATTTAACTTATCCATGGACCCCTTACTGTGTAGACTGGAAGAGAAAGGGCACGGGTTCCAACACTGTTTGAGAAATATAACATCTTTAGCTTTTGCAGATGATCTGGTACTGCTAAGTGAATCATGAGAGGGAATGCAAGAAAATATTAAAATACTTCAGGCTTTTTGTTCTTTAACTGGTCTCAGGATGCTAAAAGTCTTCCAAAAAAAAAAAGTGATGACTCCTCAGTGGGATCACAGTAGTCATCAAGTAACTGCACAACCAATTGTCCATCTGGCTGCTAAAGGTTTTAGCACTTCTGTTCTCTAACTTGTCATACCTAATACTAGCTATTAAAAGTTACTGAGAAAATATGATCTGTGGTGTCATTGATATGTGGTTCCCAACAAACACTTACATATCTTCCTTTTGCGTAACTGATTTCTTGGTTAAGTGTCACGGCTAGAACAGCCAGTTGAATACTCTGCTTTTTCTGGATCTGTAAACAGCACAGCACTTCCATGTGGCAAGAGTAAATGCAGGTATGAAAGATACTGTCATGTTCACCTTACATGGTATTCCAAAACACTATGTGGGATTATGCTGATTACAATTACAATTGGGAGCTACAGCTGAAGTTCACCACAATGAAAAATGATGGCATTATAAGTATAGTATAATGGGAATAAACTATGAATTTTGAAACTATAGTAGAAAAGCAAATTGCATGAATAAAATAAACAAATCCTTTTTAAATTACTCTTTTCCAGCTACAAGAGCAAGCTGTTCATCTTAAACACAACTTGTGCATCAAACAAGATGAATCTGAATTCATTTTCACCTCTTTCAAATGCACTTTTCTATTCTCTTTACCCAATTTTTGTCTTTTATTACACACTATGAACTGCAGTTTTATGGTTCTGGAGGATTATTTTAGTTTAAACTCCATTCTCTGTTTATAGATTTTAATGACATATTGTTCCTTTATTTTTAAATCTGCTCTGATGATGAAATTCCTAGAGCTCTAGAGAACAACTCAGGAGCTAAACAAAACACTATCATTTAAATGGTTAGGCTCGATGATCCGGTGGGTCTCTCCCAACCTGGTTATTCTATGGTTCTATGATTCTATGATTCTAAATCTGAAGTATCTGTCACCATCAAAAAATTAACCAGAGAACACTTAGTTTAGAAACCTACATACTAAATTTGATTTCAACAGGTAAGACACGTTGTTAAAAATGTCTTTCAATAGAATTATCTACATATATCAGAAACCAGAATTTTGAGACTTTTTGCAACCATTCTCATGAAACTGCAATATATAAAGATCTGTTTATTATGCACTCTGTATTTTTGCTTTAGAGTCTGATTATTCATGTAGAAAGAAACATCAACCTGAAAGATGAGGTTTAAATTAATTTTACTTCTAAATAGTAACAGAACTAAGTAATGAAATTAACTTCTTTATTAGCATGTTAGTGGAAAAAAAATAGACAGAATAAATGATTTCTCAAGATAAAAGTATTTAACACATGCTGGGGGTTTTTTCCCTCATATAATAGGATCAAATAAAGACTTTTCTTCTATAAGAATACTGTTAAGTTACAATACAGGTTCATTTAAATATGAACACTTATCTGAAGTTTTTATACTGATTTGGAATATCCATATTGTCAATATGTCATTAAGATTCTGTTACTTCTTATTCTGAGCAGTGTAAGTGGCTGTTTTCAGTTTTGCTTTTATTTAGCTTCATTTTTTGTTTGTTCTCCCTAGGTAATAACTGCTTGCTCTGCTGAGGCTGCAAACCCTATATTATTGTACTATACTCCATAGTATTTCAATGGCAAGCTTGGTGCCAGTCAAAAAAATATCCAATACATCACATTTCAATATGTTCTTCTACTTGGTAAAGTATTTTCATTAATCTAATGTTTCATATTGTTTGAATACTTTCTTTAAAGTAATTGTATCTATCATCTTAACCAACATCACAATTTACCTGTGACAAATCTTATTGAAGGCTTCTCTTAGAAACAGAATACACCTTTACATGGAGCCTGTTTCTTCTAGATATTGAGGACACATTAAATTAGTTCCAAAAGCATATTTCTCATGGAAGTTGACAAAAACATACATGCAATTCTACATGACATCACAATTATGCCAAGAGGCGAAAAATTTTAAATTCCCTGTGGGCACACAAGATAGATTTGGCACAATGCTCAAATATATGCTGAGCTCCCATAAGAGAAAAACATGATCAAATATTTCAGAAGCAAGAAAATGAATGTGTAACACAAGATCCATATCTACTATTGCCCAAATATCAATCAAATTAATGGGAAAATATGACATGCCTTGGTAAAAAGCAGAAAAGGGAAAAACTTGGCCTTAAACTGTGACAACCATTTCAACATTCTTGTGACTCTGTTTCATTAGATGAATCTAGAAATCCAGATGTTCCAGGACAACAAACAGAAGACCCAAAGCAAAATAAATCCTTCAAATCACAGCACCGACACATCCTCAACCCATTTTGGAAAATCAGTTCAGATACCTGAGCATTCCAACAAAGAACTTTTTCTACTTCAGGCTCTGAGTAGAGGATTCTTGGCCTGATATCTAAAACTTGCCGTCTTATGTCCAACAGCCAAATATGTAGTCATCTTGAAGACACACAGCTTCCACCCGCACGCCCCCCAAGTAAGGTACAAGTTAAACATGCATATGTTCAACATGCTAAACATGTTAAACATGCATATATTTAAATTAAATTAAACAGAAATAAAACTATTGCAAACAGGCTTTGGGGGGGGACGACAGTGCTGGGGCGAGACAATGACAGGCTGTTTCTTTAAATAGTGTAACCATTCAAGATGCTATAAAAATATAATTAAGGAGTTGAATCTCATTATTTATCAGAAAATAAAAGTAACAATAATCACATTTATACCAACAGATAACAGGGGACGAACTCCAAGACTCACATATTTTCCAATACAATGCACAATTATTGATGAAATACTAGATGTAATTAAATTAACAGAGAATGAAAGACACAATGATTATGAATTATAAAATTTTATTGGCCTGTTAAAAGTAAGTTTGTCAAGTACATTTTTTATAAGTATAGATTGTCCAAACTGTTATGGTAGTACTTGAGAATAAAAACCATGATTGTCTATTACTTACAAGAAATATAAAAATTTCAACATGAAGAATTAGAGGCAGGAGAGTGATAAAAGACTCACAGCTTGCTGATGGATTACAGCAAGTGTTTTTTATGATGTGATGTTATGGTATGGTAGATTGCATTTTTGTGCTATAATTTAGAATATTACTTTTTTTCAACATGTGAAAAATAGATTTTAGTTAAGAATGTTTCTATTCTACACTTTGACAGCAATAGAATTACTCTCTTCCCATGTTAAAGTTGAACCTGAAATCTAAGAAAGACCAAGGAGCATAGTGTTCTGACTGGCCAAGGAAGACATTTCAAATGTATTTGCCAAAGACTCTGGTTTTGGGTTTATGCAGTGGCATGGCAGCCCAATTCTGCTTGCACATTAGTAAAGGCAGTAATATTAAAATCACTGGGAGGAGGAGAAAAAAAAATGAGGAAGATATCAGCATTTCTTTTTCTGTTTTGTGGACATGCCTGAGAAGCGAGCCTTATCCTGCTTTACATCATGATAAAATCAAAGTTGTCACAAGAAGGCCATGACTTCACCCTCTATTTGCTTAAGTATCAGATAGTTCCCTGAAAGCCTAGATGGTTGTTCTTGTTGTTCCAGCCAAAGAACAAAGTTACAGTGAAATGTGTGTTTCCTCCTATATTAAGATATTATCTGCTTAGTAACACTGCTGTGAGTTGCTGCCTCTAGGAACTATGGGGAAACTGCCCTCCTCAAAATAAAAGTAGTTTGGCTCTACACTGCCTACAACCATGCTTCAGGCTGGGACACGTGTGCTTATCCAGCACACTCCTTGCAGCTGCAAATACGATGCCAATTGTTGAAAGATGTTATTAAAATGAGGATGACGTAGCATGTTCATATCAAAACAATACAATTTCTAATGTGGTCTCTTTCAGTCTGTCTTTTTTTAACGAAAACAATTTAATCAGTTAACCTTGAGATTTGACTGAAAGGCAGTAACATCTACAAATTTGATCATACAGTCTACATGCTTGTGAAACTAAGCTATTTGTTTCCAATTAATGCATAATTTTTCTATTTTCATGGCAAATCTAATTTGTACATACAAAAGAAAACCAGAACAACTGAAAGTCAGCTTCAAAAGTTTTTGGATACACATTCCCATGAAAATGGGAGAATGAAATGGGCTGTGAAACATGTGAAATACACAGTAGCAGTGCTCTGTGTTCCCTATAACATTGTATTTATAGTTCTAAATACTTCCAACCACCCATGAACTCTTGTTGTGGAGATCTGACAACAAAATCTGGCACAATGTGGGCCTACACGAGAATCTGGAATACTTTACATCATCATATAATGCCAGCAAAGCCCCTCAAAAGGATATTCCAAGCCCTTGCACATTAGTACTTCACGGAGAAGATAACTTACCACAGGTAGCAAAGGAGGATATTGAACTCACTCAAGAACAAAAGAGAAGGAAAGACAGAATCTAAAAAGACTGAAAGCTGGACAAAAGAGAATTAGTCAGATAAAATGATGATGAAGAAGAAAATACTGAAAACCCTCAAGCTTCTGGTTTTTTTTTCCAAAGCTATCCACTAAAAACTTAAAAATTATTTCAGATATTAAATATGCAACTGGAAAAAGAGGGTATAATTGAAAAGATGCCAGAAAGGATGCATTTTTATCTGTTTGATAACAGCTTCCAACTTTGCAAATAACTTGCAAGCTTATAAGTACTTTAACACCAAGCTGCAAACAAATTGCTCATCTTAATGCTGATGATTATGTTAAGTTACTATGGAAGTCCGGGAGACAGGACTGAGAAATTGGACCTTGGCATGAATGTTGTTGCCTAAAGAGCAGTAGGAAGTGTACTGGTCATTCCTACATGGGAGACTTCAATAAACTTCTGAATCTTTGAAAAATTGGAGTTATGGATTGGCTGCACCCTATGGAAGAAACAGTTTTTTAGTGCTCCTGTTAGCTATCAAAAAAAGAAGAGAGATTCCTGCGAGAGCTATTTGAAGCAGAATTGATCCCAACTGGCTGTCTACAGGTTTTCTTGGCACTGTCTGCTGCCCATAAGGAACTTGCTCCCACTGAAATTAATGTTTTTCTTCATTGCTTCACAGGAGAGATCAAGCTGGTAAAGGCGGTGGAAAAGCTGGGGACCAGCTTGCACAGGTTAGGGTACTCAGAAACACATATGGCTATGCAAATGTGTCACAGCAGCTTCCATCTGGTGCAGTGGTCAGCTCCCACAACTCCTATCAAAAAAAGACATGTGCCCAAACACCCTTCCACAGGAACAGCTTTTGCAAAGGCCCCCACCTTGCATGGAACAGTAGGCAGCTGCAACAAGCAGAACATAGACCCTGGGCTGTGCCTGGGAATAATGTGGTCCTTCCAAACATAGACCTGACTGCTGGGTCAGACTTCCATAAATTCAACATAAAGAGGTTTGTTTAAGAGAGCAGATGATATGTCTTGCCTCACACCAGAACACCCCTAGTAGTGCTTGCTTGCCAGTCCCCCAATGAAACTGTAGATCAAACTGCTCAACAGCTCATCTCAGACCTTCTCTGAGTATATTGAATATCAATTTAAACTAAATTCTAGTATAAATAAACTCCTTCTAGCAGAACATTAGAATATGCCTTTATTTTAGTTTCACATCCAGGACAGTATAAAAAATGGCAACTCTGCCTTTATATGTTTCATAGCCTTTTTTACTGCTCTGTGAAACAATCTAAAAACTTTTTAATGTCAAATTCTGGATGTTCAGCAACTTCTACCATGTTAATAGTTCTTGCATGATTTCTATTTGTCTCTATTTTAAAGAGGTCAAGAATTTGTAATTAACTAAGGTCTTTGTAAACTAACAACACTTCAGAACATCAGAATCTCTACAGTTACAAGCAATGTCACAATGAAGCTAAAAGACAGGAGCTAGTGGGTACTATAATTTCCACATCAAAAGCTTAGCTCCCTTAGCTTTAAGAGGCTCTGTCCACAAAGTGAAAAGAAACCATTTTAGGAACATGTAGTCTTTTCCCATCAAGTATTAAACATCTGTGTTAGGGCATTATGAGTAACAAATCACATGCTGTAATCCATAAGGTTCTGTGAATATCTGCACCGAGTAATAATGCACTGAGTGACTAATATAAAAGATACAGTATAAAATGTGTAAGAAGGATATCCTACAATATATATATAAAAATATATATATTTCACTGGTGCATAAATCAGTTGTTTATTAAAGTTACCTCCATGAATACACAAAATCCAAAATACTGCATCAGTACATGCTGATATATTTGAAGGTTAAACTTACTCCTACACCGTAAAGATGAACTGCAAAGTGCTACAAAATAAATAACAAAAAAATNAAAATTATTTCAGATATTAAATATGCAACTGGAAAAAGAGGGTATAATTGAAAAGATGCCAGAAAGGATGCATTTTTATCTGTTTGATAACAGCTTCCAACTTTGCAAATAACTTGCAAGCTTATAAGTACTTTAACACCAAGCTGCAAACAAATTGCTCATCTTAATGCTGATGATTATGTTAAGTTACTATGGAAGTCCGGGAGACAGGACTGAGAAATTGGACCTTGGCATGAATGTTGTTGCCTAAAGAGCAGTAGGAAGTGTACTGGTCATTCCTACATGGGAGACTTCAATAAACTTCTGAATCTTTGAAAAATTGGAGTTATGGATTGGCTGCACCCTATGGAAGAAACAGTTTTTTAGTGCTCCTGTTAGCTATCAAAAAAAGAAGAGAGATTCCTGCGAGAGCTATTTGAAGCAGAATTGATCCCAACTGGCTGTCTACAGGTTTTCTTGGCACTGTCTGCTGCCCATAAGGAACTTGCTCCCACTGAAATTAATGTTTTTCTTCATTGCTTCACAGGAGAGATCAAGCTGGTAAAGGCGGTGGAAAAGCTGGGGACCAGCTTGCACAGGTTAGGGTACTCAGAAACACATATGGCTATGCAAATGTGTCACAGCAGCTTCCATCTGGTGCAGTGGTCAGCTCCCACAACTCCTATCAAAAAAAGACATGTGCCCAAACACCCTTCCACAGGAACAGCTTTTGCAAAGGCCCCCACCTTGCATGGAACAGTAGGCAGCTGCAACAAGCAGAACATAGACCCTGGGCTGTGCCTGGGAATAATGTGGTCCTTCCAAACATAGACCTGACTGCTGGGTCAGACTTCCATAAATTCAACATAAAGAGGTTTGTTTAAGAGAGCAGATGATATGTCTTGCCTCACACCAGAACACCCCTAGTAGTGCTTGCTTGCCAGTCCCCCAATGAAACTGTAGATCAAACTGCTCAACAGCTCATCTCAGACCTTCTCTGAGTATATTGAATATCAATTTAAACTAAATTCTAGTATAAATAAACTCCTTCTAGCAGAACATTAGAATATGCCTTTATTTTAGTTTCACATCCAGGACAGTATAAAAAATGGCAACTCTGCCTTTATATGTTTCATAGCCTTTTTTACTGCTCTGTGAAACAATCTAAAAACTTTTTAATGTCAAATTCTGGATGTTCAGCAACTTCTACCATGTTAATAGTTCTTGCATGATTTCTATTTGTCTCTATTTTAAAGAGGTCAAGAATTTGTAATTAACTAAGGTCTTTGTAAACTAACAACACTTCAGAACATCAGAATCTCTACAGTTACAAGCAATGTCACAATGAAGCTAAAAGACAGGAGCTAGTGGGTACTATAATTTCCACATCAAAAGCTTAGCTCCCTTAGCTTTAAGAGGCTCTGTCCACAAAGTGAAAAGAAACCATTTTAGGAACATGTAGTCTTTTCCCATCAAGTATTAAACATCTGTGTTAGGGCATTATGAGTAACAAATCACATGCTGTAATCCATAAGGTTCTGTGAATATCTGCACCGAGTAATAATGCACTGAGTGACTAATATAAAAGATACAGTATAAAATGTGTAAGAAGGATATCCTACAATATATATATAAAAATATATATATTTCACTGGTGCATAAATCAGTTGTTTATTAAAGTTACCTCCATGAATACACAAAATCCAAAATACTGCATCAGTACATGCTGATATATTTGAAGGTTAAACTTACTCCTACACCGTAAAGATGAACTGCAAAGTGCTACAAAATAAATAACAAAAAAATTATGTAAAATCCCCAATCAATAACTGTGCACATTTACGCATATAAATATTATGAATCAGAAAGAACTACCTTTTAAAATTAAATAGTTCAAAAATCAACTGCCAAATTCCAGCTCTGCAAGTTTACCTTTTTCCTGCCAAAAGAAAAGGGTTCAGATTCTCACTACATTCATTTGCAATAAAATGTGAATACATAACTGTAAAATGTTGACTTTGTCCCAACAAAACTTAAAGACTGGAATCTGAGGTACTGGGTCAAGATCTGCTCATGTACATTTGATTTAACTCCACTGACTTTAATTCAAATATTACTGACCTAAATGATACTCCATTGGTTCAGAATCAGCTCAATGGCATCAGATGTTATTTCAACAGGAGGAGAAATCCATGGTAAGTAAGAAGGATGAGAATAAAATAATTAAAAGGAAATTCAAGGAGAATCAGCAAGCAGAAGAGAAAGTCTAAAGTAAGACCATGTCCACATAGACTTAGGGAGGAAAAAAAGGCAGACATTGCTAATGTTGTTTCTGAGAAGCAGCAGAACACTTGTTGACATCTAACTTCAAACAGGAACTACAGTGGATGTCCTTATATGCTACCATTTCTCCCAGTTTCTCCCTACAGTATGTGAAGGGTGACAAAGACACCACAATTTCTAGGTCATCAGTGGACTTCCAGCTCTTCCCATGTTTTAGTCCTAGGAGAATATATCTTTGGGATTGATTCTGAAGAAGTGAAGAAAGTGCTGTAGTAACTGCAACTCCCCTTCCCTAGTCAGCAGCAAGAGAAAGGAAATATCTCACTACATAGGCCTAGAAGAATGCAAAACCACTTCATGAGTAATAGGGTATTTCCTAAACTTGAGCACAGCAGAAATAAAAATCTCTGGATGAGAGAGGATGAAAATAATACAAGAGGAAAATCAAAGGACTAAAATACCTAAGTGGCAAAAAGCAAACAAGTATACAAAGATAGACAAGAGTGAAGACAGTATTGTAGAAAGAGAGGGGTGGTGTATGCTGTAGAAGACAGCAGCAAAATAAAAAACAATAGTGTTTTTATGGAAGAGTGAAAATGACTGAAATTAAAAACCAGAAACAACAAAAAGCAAACACAGGGGAGACTAAACGATACTATCTCTTTGTATTTACTAAATTTTATTTTAATGAATTAAAATGAACTTTATCTCAGAAATGTAATCAAAAGCATAGAAATGCAGGCATTTATCTCAGTCTTTTGCTGCTAGCCTTTGAAACTAACTCTTGGTTAAAAACCAGAAACCTCATCTCTCCTACAGCTCCCTAAACTGAAAAGACCAAATTAATAAACTCAGGATTTGATAGATAAATAGCACGAAAATTAATGTCCAGTGCTACATTTAAATGCAGTCCTTGCTCTTGCAAAATGCTTCTGCTTTTGCTTAGCTTTACTTGTTATAGTAAGCTCTTCTCAGGAGAAAGTAGGCTCTCCTCTGAAGTATACTGAAGCATACCCTGAAGTATACTTCACAGTTAAATATGAACAGTTTAATAGGCCTGTATACAGTCTGAAGGATCAACCATATTGTGCTTTTATTCTTGGCTCAGAATCAGCATTCCAGCCTACTAAAGATCTGTACACTTACCCAAATGTATGGACTAAATTGAATAGGCACAACCTAACTGAATGTGTAAGTGATGGCAATAGTTCAATATCCAAACGCTGTAACAAACAGTATTGCCACCTTCCTATATACAGCTCAGGCTCTCCCCACCTTCCTGGTAAATTCAGTGGAACCATATAGATAAATAAGATTTGCAAGGAGAGCTCTGAAATTTACTGCATTAGGATTTAAGGCCACATCCTGAAAATAGAAGAATTTAACTTTAAGGATGTGAGCATTCCCATTGAAATCAATAAATTTACACACACTCAAAAATCCATGGACGTTTTGCAGAGCTACTAAATAAAAGCAACTTTGCAGTTCACCTTTAATAAATATTATTCATAAAAACAACATCTTTCCAGTTAAATTCAAACAGATAAAAATTGATAGAGGAAACAATATAATATAATTTCATTTCAATATCATTTTGGAAGATGCAGTGAGAACAAGGCAATAGGAAAAAGTGTGATAGCTTATTTCTGGACTTTCTTTATCTCTTTAATATCTGCCTCAGAGCTTGGCTTTGCCTCGCTCCTGCAAAAACAGCTACTCATTTGAATGTACTTCTACAGTTTTCCAAACACAACCAATGTCTAAGAGAGAAATCCAAGGGAGATGGCACTTCACTGGGCAAAAACACTGTCCACTCCCTAGTGTGCAGCATACAGCTTCCACAAGCTCAATATCCCCTTTCTCATCTTTTCCTTATTTCATTTACCCATCCAGTGGGATCTTATGAAATAAAACAAAACCTAAAAGAAACAAAATAAAATATGAGAAATCATGCTTTAAAAAAAGAGTCAAAGAAAAAATAATACAAAAGTCCAAACAGATGAATACTTAACAAACATATAAACATTAAATGCATTTAAAGCATACATAAAATATTAAATAAAAGCTGTATATGAATTTACAAAAAAATACACATTAGCTTTATCTTACGGCTAATGATTTTATTAGTTAATTAAAAATGTATAAGTCTTATTACTCGTTTGTATTTAACATATCAAAATAATTCATATTGATCTGTAATGCAATAAATCTAGAATGCTACAAGCAGGGATTGTACTGTGCAACCGTCAGCAAAACCTCAGTCAGGTATAGTGACTTGCACAAAGGCCTGTGGTGAACAAGCCTGGGTGCACAATCAAGTTCTCGGTCTGGTCTGGTCTGGTCCGTCAATCAGACTCCTCTCTAACCTTTCCTTCACGCTGTAGCTCTGCACACGCCATCCTTTCTGCCTGCTCCAAACAGGCTCTTGCCCTTAAGGTCATTAAATGACTTCATAATGGCAGAAAAAAATGTGGAGCTGAGGGAAATATTAGTTAATTATCCTAAAAAAATAAATATCAACAAGAGCTTAAAAATCAACAGCTACCTATGATGGCACATTGAAACACAAATAAAAGCCCTGTCATATGTTCTGAGCAGGAGAAAGCCAATCCTGCAAAACATTACCTGATTGTCTAAGGCTAAGGACTTCAAGGGCGACAATGTTTGGTCCTGTTCAAAAATCTAACTATCTGACTCTATAGCATGAATACTTCCTGGAACAGCATTGTCTTACCCAGTCTGTTGTTATCTGATGCAGCTGAGTTATTATGTACATCACTGTTGACAGGCACCATTACTTGTTCTAATAACAGTTGGAAAAAAAAAACAAACATGTGAGAGTTGTATGATAATCCTGCAAATGTAAATTTCATCAGTAGTTTTTTGGGGTGTGGTTTGATTTTTTGGGGGCAGGGAGGTTGGAGGGGGCGGGGTGGTGTCAGGGAGAGGAACCTTACTCTAGAAAGTTCTTAGTATTTATAAAGACTGAAAGCTTATCTATATTCCACAGCGCTTAAACAAAAATGCAGGGCCAAATCTTGATTTGATTTAAACAAAGGGGATTCATGCTATCAGTTTCAAGAGAAGTTGACTTTGACTGCTAGTGATTAACAATTAATTCACTTGCATTCTCTTGTTTGTTCTAACCTAGAGGCACTCAAGTATTTCTAGGTATTTCTACCCAGAAAGTAGGTGATGGCACATTCAGAAGCTGAATATCATAGAATCACCAGGTTGGAAGAGACCCACTGGATCATCGAGTCCAACCATTCCCACCAATCTCTAAATCATGCCCCTCAGTACCTCAACGACAGGTCTCAGCTTCTGGAGGCATGAGGATGAGTGATAACAAACCAAGAACTATCCACCTAGAGAAAGAAGACTTGGGAACTCCAAGTACACATCCTGCTTATAAACATGAACAAATTATTTGCAAGCTTTGAGCCACCACAGATTTCCAAAAGAGTGTGGAAAATATCCTCTTCTCTGAAACAATTAATAAGGTTTAGTGCAAGACATCAGTAAAAAACAAAGGGACCTGGCTAATTCATGGACAAAAACTTACTATCAGCTGATGTGAACATAAATCCAGAACAGCTAGTCTTCTGCACAGGGACTGTTTTACCTAGGCAGGAAAGCTCTAGGCTAAACTAACCCTGAGAAGATTAATTTCTTATGGACGTATCTACATTTAGTGACAAGTATCTTAAGAACTTTTAAGGAGCACTACATTATTGTTGGAATCTGCGCTCTTACTAAAGTTTACATCATTCAGATCCTTGCTACTTCTACTGCCTCATCTCACATACACAAAATATCTTAAAGTGCATTAATATTGTTTTGCCATACCATGAAATTCTTAATGAGAGGATTCAAAACCAAAATCCTGTCACTGAAACTTCAGTTCATCATGCAGTGTATTAACATCACAGTCCATTAACATGCACAGCTATAAAACATATAGACCTTTGTGACTATATATGCATGTTGCAAACTCCATCTAACAGAGCTGGAGGAAGACTGAGGATCCATTTCTGCATGTGGTACAAAAGTGACAGATTCTTCCAGACCTTTCTGCAGGGGAGTGAAACTAGATGATCTTCAAGATCCCTTATAAGACAAGCCATTCTATGATTTCTATTGAGTTACTGTAGTTAATTGTTATCTCCTGATTAATTTTCTGAAGGATGTTTGGAAGTTACAGGTTAGATGGAAACAAAGAAGTATCATCATGGTTTTGGTAGTCTAAAGTTCAAAGCTACTGTATGGTTGCTATGTTCCCTTCTAATTTCCTAGGTCATTATTCTGTGGAATGCTCTTCTCTTAAATTTGGGAGATTGCATATGTTCTTGGACACTAAGTCAAAGGACAGATACATGTATTTACATAAAAACACACATCTACACCACACCTTTAACAACAAGGCAAATAATTGCAAGTGAGACCCTTCTGAACTTTTAGTTTGCTCCTAACATCACCTGCTGAAATTGTAGTGTTTCACACTGCTGTGTTTAAAGTTATCTCTGAATTCTCATTTGTGAAATTGCTAACTGATGAAGTACTATTAAGTGTACAGTACCAAGCAAAACAAAGGTAGATAACAGATCTGCTTATATTCTTAGTTGCATCTGGAAGTATATTAGTAACTCCAGTAGTCAACAGTGACGCCTAAAAGAAGTAGCATAGAAAAAGACTTGGACGTAGGACCTGAACAGTCTACAAAAGTCAAGAAGTGCAGAAGAATAGAGTGCTGCAAGTCCTATGGGAGGCACAAGAATTAATCATAATATATAAGTTTTTAAAGGAAGACTAAATAGTTATTACAAGGGAAATTTAAAAAAAAGAAGAAAGAAAGAAAAGAAAAAGCTAAACAAAAGAGTCTATTTGCTTTATTAACTGAAACATGGCAAGCAACCAGGTAAAGCATGTAAAACAGAAAAGGACACAGAAATACAGAACAATTGTGGGGGAGCAGCAGGAGGGATCAGAGGGATGGTAAGGCAGGACACAGGTCAAACAGGAACAATATAGGACTGAAATATAAAGGCACATGAACTGAAATGAAGTGCTCTAAATAACAGTTCAGGGGAAAAGTCCATTAAGTAGCAGGGTATCTGGGCTTAATTTGTACACTAGCCCTCTGACTACTACTGAGTAACGGAGCTAAGAGGGGCAAAATATCATGGGCAGTGGGTATTTAGAAGATGTTTTCTCTTTTCCTAACCGCAAGCCTCTCACCCGGCTTCTCAGATCAGAAGGAGTAAGCTCAGCAGGTTAAGTCAAAGCCTGATTGTGGCCTCAGCTGCTTCCAGGGCACTGGATTCTGAGTTTAATATTAGTTTTAAAAGAACATTGCTGTTATGTAAGCTGCCACTCAGACTTGCAGACGAAAGTACAAGAATAAAAATAAAAAACTCAAAATAAAAGTGGAAGAGAGAAAAAAGCTATCCATCTTCCCTGTACAAGGGATGACGGAACTTCATTCATCCTTTAAAGGAACATTATGTCTCTCTCTCTCAGATGCAAATGTGTCCAAGACAATAAAGAAAATAATAAGTAGTTTAAAATTTAACCTGATGATACTTTATTTCCAACATCAGCTCTTTGTTCAGAGAGTTTTGAAGTGAGGACTGCATTATTATTAGTCTTAAAACAAGCATTATAAAGATTTCGCAATACATTACTTTAGGCACATGAAATTAAGGTCTAACAGTTCTCCACCAAACAGAATGTGCTATAGGAAGTGTAGTTTTAATTATTATAATTAATCTGGATCCAGATGAGCCAACAGTGGGGATTTTTTTTAATCCTCCAACTGGCTTTCTGGAAGTACCATAGTTGACTATCCCATTAGCTTTGCATATCTGTATGGCAGATACTGGATGATCCGTAACTTCCTCAGATTTTATTATTCTGATTGGGAGCTGGACAAAATGCCCTTAAGACCAATTGGTTTTAGATTTTCTATTCATTAGAGAAGACAGCATAAAAATTAAAACATAATAGCAAAAAACCCCTATTGAAAGAAAAGCCTTGTATAAACATGATCCTTTTTATATGCAAAGAAGCCAATTTTTCCCTCCTTTAAACAGCACACAACACAAAACTGGGTAGTTAATGGCATCACAACATCTAATGCATTACCATGTTTGGGAACATCACTGTTATGGGGATGGTCACATGTCCGTGGGATCAATTTTACCTGTCCCAAACAGTCTCGATGACACCACTTCTCACTGGCTGTGTTACCTACAAGCCTTCACTAAGTCATTCAGAAAGGAATTGTTATGATGTGGTCACCTTCTGAAAGTTTTTCACAAAGCATGATGATAAATTTTAGTTGTATGAATCCTTTTTTTACTCCAACAGGACTTGAAATAATATATTTCAACAACCTGTACCTAAATTGGAGGTCTGCAGGCAAATTTTCCTGGTCATTACAAACTTGACCTAAATTCTGCCAGAGGAAATGAAAGTTTTCTGTAATAATAACTTAACTCAATTTATAACAAAGTTTCATATACTCACATCCCACTCTCCAAAATTGTGTCTACATATAAGCTGCATAATTTTGGCGATCTTGTATGTATACCCAAGATTTCAAGGAAAAGAATAAGGAAGAGAAGTGCTGAGCAACTAAAACTTTCAATAATGTTAGGTCTGATTACACACTCTCCACCACGTACACGTGGTTAAGCCTAAACAGAATGCTACCTCCGGTCTTGAACCAAACAAAGTATTCTGATATAAAAATCAATTTATATTTTTACTTTTTCCAGCTAGGAGGAAATGGAGCCTAACACAACATGTATCTCTTTTTTTTTTTTTTCATATGAAGTGCGATCTATATGGAGAAAGCTCAGATTGCTGAGTGCAAGGGAGTAAAGCAAAGAGAAAATGGAGCTGCATTACCTGAAAAGATATTCTTATCAAATTTGTCAGTTTCTGATTTAAAGTTGAAAATTAAGCAAAACAGTTCATTCCTTGTTTTATTTTCTTCTTGAACCTGAGCCACTGCTTCAAAGAGCAGCAGTGGCTAATGCTGTGGCAAAATGAGGACAAAATGTTGCCTCATTTTTACTATAAAGTAAAGAGAGGCTACTGGACAGGTTTCCAGAGAGCGCCTATTGTGTAAAGAAGAACAATGTCTTGCATCATTAAAACAGTGCCTGCTTAGCAGCAGGAGATAAAGTAGTCTGACAAAATCCATACTTTTTCTTAGGATTTTGCACTTTTTGCATGCACTAGGTTCAACACTGCCTTGTGTTTCAGAGCACAGCAACATGAGCACTTTATACAACTTTTTCTTTTATTTTTAAACATCATTTTTGCCTTATGAGGCACTGAAACTATTTTTTGTTCATGTCATTAAGAGCTATAATGACATAAATACTGCTTTATTTACTTAAAGATAAAAGAAAGGATAGAAGACAAATAAACTACAGACTTAAAGCCACACAGATTTGGCCACATTCTTGACTTGCCAGAGGCCAGGGATTCCCAGAAAATTGATGTTGTACAACAAAATGAAAAGTCTTAACTCTCTTATGCTTACAACAACAGGAAGACAGTGCACAGTACAGCATCATATAAATATCAGGACTATTTATAGTAAGACAAAACTTGGATGTTTTGCTCTCCTCTACAATTCTCCAAAATGCTGCAGTATCTTAGAAAGATTTCTTTTCCACTATCACTGGATTTTCCACTAATGTTTAAATTTATGTTCCATGCCTAAGTACACAGGCAGCATTCAATCTTTTTAATGGTTTGTTTCATTGACCTACAAGTTCATAAAATTACAAAGGGGTCAAATAGAATTATATGTACTTAAGTACAGAGCCCTCTAAACCTCTTCTCGATGTGAAGTTAGAACCAACAGTTTTACTATCCTGACCTGTCTACTCAGCATTCTAACAGGCCAAAAATATTCTGGGATAACAGTCCTCTACATCACTAACTTGGATAATTTACTATCTTAATCTGGTTTTCCTTAATCTGATTTGGAGGTTTTATTTTATTTCCCAGTATAATACTTTGGAAGATGTGCTCAGGCAGTGAAAAATGAAACATTTGTGCTCAGCACTCCTAAAGACAAAATACACGGTCTTTCTCAAGGACAGTCATTACACTTCCCTCTTCCAGCACAATTTCCAGCAGATGTTCCCTTTTCCAGTGCTGATGCTGTATAGTTGTTTTGCTTGCTATTGATCAAGGAGCATCACAGACATTAAAAGCTGAAGCTCAAAGCATCAGTGCTCAGAGCTGGTCCGAGCATGTATTTTGCCCAGCTTCCAATTCAGGGACAGGTTAAAGTCAAAAAGAGATTGTGAACATGCAACTTCTTAGATTCACAAAGAGAACTCTGCTGTAACAGTAGTTCCCCACAGAACCAAAGAAAATGCACATTAATAGAAATCCATAGCAATTGCTACCTGCATACACATTTTAAAACATAGACGTCTGCAGGTTATTTCACACTTTCTTTGCATGAAACACCGTATGCCTGGGAGATCAATCAATATATTAAGGAACATTTTCTTAGAGCTTTCTACAAGTACATAAAAAGTCAAAACTGTTAAGAAAAAAAGGCTGGCTACCTTTATGACATCCCTAACATTTGTGTTTAATATGCTTATGGATATGCATATAAAATACAGAAATGCTGCTACACAGATATATTCTTGATAAGTGTCAGTTTACACCCACAAGAAAGAATATCGGAACACATGAGGGACACAACCTAATTATGTCTTACCTTTTTGAAAAAGAGAATCACTGTCAACTTCAAAACCATTGTGGCTCTACCTGAATACTGAAGCCAACTCTACTAGTACATTAGTTTGCATAATTCCAAGGATCAACATTTCCACGTTTTCAACATATGGCCTTTTGACAAGAATTGGCAAGTTGTTTTTTATATATTAATTAATGAAATAATGTTGCTCATTCCAGTACAGAAAGAGCTATGGAACTATATCAAATATATTCATTAATAATGGGATGATTCTGCTTACAGTTGTCTTACAACAATATTAACTCCTTTGATCACTACAGGCCTTAGATTTATTATGAGCAATTTTCCAGCTTCATTTTTATGACATTTTACCTTAAGTCTGTTAAGACTGAACACAAGACAAGATGCATATAGTAACCATTGAGCACCTCTAGTGTAACAATCCTTTTTTTCACTTTTATTTCATGGATCTCAACTGTCTTCCTTTACCATCACTACTATTAAAACATTTCATGTAGCAATTAATGACCTTACTTAATAAAACCAATCTGTGCATGGCCTGTAATCAGATAAAGGACTGACAGAAAAAAATTGAAGACCAAAAATATCAGCTAGCCCTGTTACTGCTTCACTCCATGAACATTACTGTATCATTTCTGTGCATCTTTTCTTTCTCGATCTTGCGCAGACTTTAAGTTTTCTGGGCCAGAGATGATTTCTCCAGTTTGATACAATCTTAGCTCAACTATTTCACCCCACAAATTATCTCCTGATGATTTGGAGCTCGGGTAAGTA
>WAAB01015612.1:0-29586 GCA_013389865.1 Piaya cayana
ATGATTCTATGATCTTGAAAGCCGACCCATCTCCAGTCCTTCCCAACTTGATGGTTTTTTTGCATTCCCTTGTAAAAGCCCTTTTCCCCTGCATAGCCACCACTTTTACACACTCCATGCACCTACTGTCTCTTTGGTTTTCTCCCTGCAACTCTCCACACGTTACATCTCCTTTCTTAAAAATTGTGTCTTACTGTCTTCTAAAGCCCTCTTTTTCCATAAAAGATGACCATCCACCCCAGTGATGTACTTTGCAACTCAATCCCTCAGTCCTCTGACTCCAAGTCAAGGAGGTGCTGATGACAAGCGCTTGGTGTCTGCCTTTATGGGATGTGTATCAGCTTAATTATACCACTGAGATACACTTTCACTGGTGTAGCCTTGCATGCGGCCATTCTTATTGCAGCAGAGTTAGTTATTCTGATGTAACTATGTAGGTATAATTATTGCTGTAATTATCTGTGGTCTCATGTGTCGCTGGGCTGGCAGAGGCTGGACGTGTTTCAGAAAGCTGATGTTGATGAAGCTTGTGAGATCATAGCCTTTCTTGAGGAATGGCTCCATCTCTGCGTGCAGTACAGGCAGTTCCTTTCTGACTCACCGTGATATAATGCTCATTGACCACCTGCCTCAAGTCCTAGGAAAAAGAGCACAGCTAAGTCCTTCCCCCACTCCACACTTCATTTTAAAGACATTTTTCTAGCCTTTCCTTAAAAGTCTTTTGGCAATAGGGATTGTAGGCATTCTGTGGGTTCAGTACTGTGTTTCCATCTCCAGTTTTGTCCACAGTTTGTCTTAGGGTTTAGACAGGTAGCTCTTTTGCCTATGGCTCCTACAGATTGCTTTTTGGAATAAAACATTCCCAATCCCAGGTAGTCTTCGTTAGAGTTGTGTTGAACCTGACCCTGATCCTCTCTACCTACTAGTCACGGGGGTAGGGGAGTTATTTCTTTAGTAGTTCCTCTGACGTTAATCTGGATTTACACTAATGTGAGAGTAGGCTCTATTTGTGCATGCACGTAGCACTTCTTATCTTCCACAGCATTAATGTGCTCAGCCCTTTGTGAAGCTGCTCAATGTATTATCCCGATTTTACTGGCACAGAGCAATGAACAGGAATGTTTTGCTACGGACATGCCTGGAACTAGGACCAAAGTCCTCTGCTCAAGATTAAAACAAATAAATAAACAAACAAAAAATATAGTCCTGTGCTTACTGAAAGTCCTAGTTTACTGGACAGCAGTGCTGTTGTCTGTATCCCAGAACAGATCATATGAATTTTAAATAGGACTTTAGTGCCGTTTTGTTCTTGCTCAGTGCTTGGGAGTTGGCTTGCCTTTGAGCAATGTATTTGGAGGTGCCCTGTGGTGAACATGGTTATGATCCAGTGCAGATCCTACAAATCAGGATTGAGCATAAGCCTAGTTCCTAGCAAGGCAGGTCTCACTATTAAAACCCGTTCTTCAGAATTCATGGTGCACTGAAGCCAAGAGTCTCGCCAAAGTCACATTCCCTGTATTCTGGGTGCTTGCACGAGCAGGGATTTTGTTAGATAGTGTTTCCAGAGGATCCTGAAGGTAGACCATGCCCTGTGCAACAGAGATAGGCAAAAAGCACTCAGTGTTTCCTGTCAGTGTGCCCCAAGAAAGGAGAGATTCAGCCTGCTGGTTAGTTTAATCCTGAGCACACTGGAAAGATGCCTGTGAGACTCTTGAGGGGTGGCATGGCGAGGAAGCCTGCTGTAAAACAACTGACGTGCTCTGGAGTGGCAGAGGATCTCTGTGTACAGAGCAGTCCCTTTTGCCCCCAGTAGAATCAGGTAGGAAATGGCAAAGGAAAGGGAGAACTGCAGACAGTAGTTTCCTGGTTTTCTGTTTAAAGAGGCACCAAGTACATCCTCTTCCTTCCAGTCTAAACCTCCACTTCCGCCTTGGTTTTTCTTTCTGAATTGTCTTTGTGCTCCTTCAGACTTATGTGTTGATGACCCTCCACCGCCACATCCCTCCCCAGGTCTGTCCATCTTTGCTGTTCCTGCTGTAGGCTATTCAAGGAGAGACTTTCACATCTTGTCTTTCCTGGCCATGCCCTGCTCTGTGGCATCATCTGCTGACCTGACCCTGAGCTCCCCTTGCTCCTCAGTTGGGACACCCATGGGCCACCAGTGCCATCATTCCTGCCCTCCCAGCTCCACCTCTGACCAGCAGCAGCGTGCTGGGCATTTGCTGTGGCATTACCACTGCACACTGAAAGTCTGCATTATAGATCAAAGAGCATTAATTAGGATTGCACTGAGTGTATCTGAGCTCACCAGGCTTGGTACAAGGTGGGGGTTGATGCCATCAGGCTGTAATTTTCCATGCTCTGGAAACCTCTTTTTTCTGCTTCCAGAGTATCCTCCTACTGTATGGGACCTACTTGGCCGGTCTGACCGAAAATGTCAGCTCCCCACCAGTCAACCAGTCTTTGACGCTCATCGTCGGGGTCAACCTTGTTTTCCTGGCTGCTGGCACTGTCTGCTTAGTCCATCGCTTCTTTCGCACTTGGGACAACTTGCTGTTTGGTTTTACCTCTGGAGGCATCTTTGTGTGTACAACAACGATCAATTGCTTCATCTTTGTCCCACAGGTATGTTGCCACCTCTGTCCCACCACCTGGCTGGAAACAGGCACATTTTGGAGTTTAGTAACAGCAGCTGAGTGAGCCAAAGCAGTTACTTTCCTGCTTCTTTCCCCAAGTGTTTGGGCTTACCTGCACAGTTCATCCTCCAAGTCCTAATGGCTTTGCTTTCCCAAGCGAATCCCCTGAATTTCCAAGGAGCGCAGACGCATTGTAGAAATGTTGCTTAGAAACCTTCCTGCAAGATCACGCTCTGGATAGCAGCCACACAGGGGACATGCATGGAGGCAAAGCAGTTGCTGCTTTCCTCCTCTTCCATGTGGGTGATGGGATTGGTCCTTTGTGCAGTTGTCCTCATACCCCACATACCCTCATACCTACACGCCTGCTCCCACTGAGGGTTTCTGCCCATGACAGGGGTGGAGATCGGCTCTGGCAATCCAGATGGTCTTGCTAGGCACAGAGGCTTCAAATCCACCAGCAGGTTCCCAGGGGAGGCTGTCCTCCTTTGCACTCTTGGAGGAGGAAGCTGGACTTCTCTGCAGGCGAGGGGGAGGACTTGGGGATATTTTAAGGAAGTCTTTTGTGGCGAGTCAAGGCTCTTCTGCTTCCTGTGTCCTCCAAGAGTAGCCTGGTGTGCCTGGCCATGACGTAGAGGGGAAAATGCTCCCATTGTTGCAAGGAGAGGAAACAGTTGTTTACTCAGTGTTATGTTTGGAGGGATGTTTGGGCTCAAGGAAATGAGGTGAGAAAGGGAGGAAGAGGTGAAGCTGAAGAAAGAGCAGATCTGGGCAAGAGAAGGCTCCAGGGAATCTCACCGATGTGTATAAATACCGTTGGGGGTGGAGTGGGGAAGGGAGAGCCAGGTTCTTCTCAGTGGTGTCCACTGACAGGACAGAGGACAATGAGGACAAACTGAAATACAGGAAATTCCTTTTAAACATCAGAAAAAGGGGATTTTTTTTCCCTGTGAAAATTGTAAAACACTGGAGCAAGTTGCTTGGAGAGATTGGGCAGTCTTCGTCCTTGGAGTTACTCAAAACCCAACTGGACACAGTCCTGGGCAGCCTGCTCCAGCTGATCCTGCTTAAGCATCAGGGTTGCAATAGATGATCTCCAGAGATCCCTTCTTACCACAGTTGATGCAGTATAACTGCAGAGTCCCAACTCACTAGATGACCAGCCCTTGGGAGCAGGGACCAAACCTCCTCTGAAAAGAGCCAAGTCTACTGGCGATGCTCTGCCAAGCACGAGGTCTATTGGAGTGAGGGCAGAGGAGCTGGTTAGCTGTGCTTGCATTCTGCCTGTACTATTTTTCTGCTGTAGCCTCGGGGCCTTGAACATTTTATTTAAGTTAGATCATTTAATTCATCAACTTGTTTTTCCTAATGGGCTTGCCCTTCTATTGCTCATCTGAGATCGATGAGCTGCTAGAGCTGGGCTGCGCAAAGCTTCAACACAGACACGATATGAAAAAACAGATACTAAGCGTTGCTGGTTTTCAGCTTGTCACTGGTGATTCGGGAATAAGGAGGCGTGTGTGACACTGTCTTTGTCTGTCACAGAGTCAGGGAGTGAGTAGAAGGGGTAAGGGGCTTTTACAGCACGCTTAGAGGTTGCAGCACAGGCAGCCACTGATTCTCCCTGCATTAAAAGCCAGAGGCAGGGACAGAGTAGGGCTCAGATGAGTGAGAGACTCCAAGAGACGCTGCAGCAAATTGCCCAGCTGCCTCTTGCCGCCTGTCTCTGCTCCTCCATCACACCCTCCCTGCCTTTGTGTTCTTTCCATCCCTTTCCATCCCTTTGTCTCCTTCACGCTCGAGCTGTGCCTGCCTCCTGCCGCGTCGGCAGGGGCTGTGCATGCTGTGCGGATAACGCCCTCTTCTTCCCCAGCTCAAGCAGTGGAAAGCCTTTGAAGAAGAAAGCCAAACTATGAGCCACATGGCAAAATATTTCACCAGCCCAAGCAGGAGCTGCCGCTCGGTGTACAGCGAGGAGCAGCTCTACCAGCTGATAGGGGAGAAAAACGCCATGAAGCGACTGCTCACTGAGGTATGGGGCTCTACCAACCCCCCTCGGCCATGCCAGCTTCTCCCTTTCCCTTTTGTGGGCTGAAGGCTTTGCAGGGTGGCAAGCCCTTCCTTACACCGTGGTCCACAGTGGCTTTCCTCCCCTGGCTTCTTCTCTCTGGAGGTAAAGAGCCACTTTGTTTTGTCACATCACTATGCCCTGCACAGTGCCAAAATTTAGGCGTGATCCAGAGGGTTTCAAAAAAACATGGAGAGAGAAGAGCAGGAGAGCCTGGTTTCCACAGCCCAGTCATGGTTAATTTAGAGGGGAGATACTCTGTTTCAGGAAATCCCCCAGCCTCCTGCTCCTTTGCCCACTGTGTATGGACAGGAGAGCCTGGCTCACAGAGCCACCTGCCGTGGTGCCTTGCTTCCCACATCTGCATCTGGAGGGCACTGGGGTGCTCCAGGGGGGAAAGAGGTCACATGCACTGCCAGTGTGGTTTTTGTGGGCCAAACCTGTCACCACACTGCCTCAGAGCACCTCTCTGTGCCGAGAGGTGCAGTTTGTTTTGCTTCTCAGCCAGCAACGTTTTTGTACCCTGCACTTGACAAACATATTTGTTTGATGCAGAAAAATGCCATGATCGAAAGCCTGCAGGAGCAAGTGAGCTGCGCCAAGGAGAAGCTGATGAGGCTGATGTCTGCGGAAGGCAGCTGTGACCCCCCCATGCTGACAGCAGTTCCCTGCAGCCAGAGCTCAGGGTGGTGCAGGGATGCGCCAGGGGACCACTGCCCTGCAAATCCAGAGCAGGATGGATGGCAGCCTCCCCACTTGCTGGCTACACCGCCTCCTTGCAGTGATGCTCAGGACCTCCAGAAACATGCAACCCATCAGCCTGTTTGCTCTCAGACACTGCTTTTTGACGTTGGGGACAGCCTTGAAAATAGCCCAGAAGACGCTCAGGAGCACAGGACACCAGAGCAGCTACTGGGCCAGGACATCTCAGCTGGCATAGCTTGGGAGTCATCCCCCAAAGTCAGCTATGTCAGCAGTGAGAAGCTGCGGGAAGTCTTGCAAGAGCTGAGTCTGGATGGCAAAATCTACAGCCCAGCCTTACGTGGGGGGCCCCCATGCAGCCAGGGCCCTCAAGGTGAGCAGAGAGGAACGTTGAGGGGCCAGGAGGGCTACCCATACATCCACACGCCCCTCAGTCCGTACCTAGCGAGGCGGCGTCGAAGGAATGCATTGCCTCCTGCCTCCACCCACTTACCTGGGCATGTGTCTCCTCACGCTGGCCGTGAGATGAAGGAAGCAAGCGGCTGGGGCTGTGCGGAGTCAGCACGTGCCTCCTTGGGGAAGAAAGGGGAGATGGCTGGTGGAGGGCTCCCTCACTCACCTCCAGACATCCCCCGGGAGGTCTGCCTCCAGCCAGAAGTTTGGTCAGAGTGGCCAGAGTCCCAGGGTGCTTCCCAATGCCTCCCGCAGGAGCAGCAGCAACGGCAGGGTGCTCCAAGGGGACCCATTGAACCCTCCCTACGCTCACTGTACTATTACCCGGACTCTGACTCCAGCAGCAGCACCAGCTCTGAGGAGATGTTCCACGGTTGCCACCGGCCCTGCTGTGAGGTCTGCTTCCAGAGCCCGCACGCCTCCCTGGCCAGCAGTAGCACGGACACAGACACAGAGCCCAGCGAGTGCATGGGCCATCGGACAGAGCACCACTGTGGGCTTCAGCCTTTGGTGAATTTTAAAGAAGATCTGAAACCCACCTTTGTGTGACTGCAAGTGCCCCCTGCCCCTGAAAATGCTGCTTGTTTTCAGCAATGCTAGAGCCATGTCCCTTTGAGGGATGCATCTCGCTCTGGTATCTGGGGGTGAGGAATGAATCTTGCCCTGCTTTGGGTTGCTGTCAGCCCCAGCCCAGTCAGCAGTGACTGCATTTGGCTGAGAGGTGGTTGGTATCACTTAGGGAGGTTGGCAGTGGTTTTGTCTTGGCTGCTTCTGGCAGCTGCCTGTGCCCTGCAGGTACTGTGTCTGTCCATCCCTGTGCCAGCATTGGGAAGACTGGGGCTGGCTGGCCTATAAGAGCCCAGCTTCATCTCAAAGAGGTTCCTCTGCAAGCTCTGGGTGATTTGCACTGGTGGGGAGAAGCACTGCATCTCGGATACATGCAGCAGACAGACAGAGGACTCCTTCCCCCAAGGTAGCCGATGCCAAGCCTCCCACCAGCATCCCACCCAGCTGGAAACTGGAGACAGCCAGACTAAGATTAGCTGCAGGCTCCCACTAACTTGGAGTACTGCTCCCTGGCAAAGCAAGGACATTGGAATGGGGGAGGCATTTTGGGGGAGGGGGTTTTGGTAGTGTCTGAGTGAGAAAATGGTGCCATTCCTGGACATGTCTTTGCGTTTTGTCTAATTCAGCTGCATGGTTATAGGTGAGACTTGGGTCAGAAGCGAAAGGCAAGCTAGCAGTTGTAAAAGAGGACCTGAAAAGGTTTTCCCTTTTTTTTTGCCTTGTTTTCCTGGGGCCTGTTCCCTTCTGTATGCCTTTGTAAGGATGATGTAGTCTGGAATGAGGTTTGTTTAAATTAATAATATTGTATTTTTGTCTTGGAAATATCAAGAACAGTAAATCCAATGTTCTTGCTTTTGTTGGGATATTTGTGAGGGTGTTTCAACATATCGTTGCTTCCACAGGAGAGGTTTGGGGTGCTGACATCCAACACTCAATACATAAAACATCTTCTGGAGAAAGACTTTGTTAAAAGGGCCGGTGATAGAAATCCCACATTTGAACTATGTGTGTTAGCTCTACCCTCTCTGTTACCCTTTATAATTGTAAAATCCCTCACTGCTGGGTCCTAACAATAGTCCCATAGCCTCTTTTCATTCCTAAAATGAAAACACCCCAGAGGGTGATCCCAATTTTCTTTTTGTCATCTTCAGCTAAGAAAACCCAGTTTCCTTCATCATTTTTTCTTTTATTCTCTCAGAGCTCGAAGAGCCCCTAGGGCTTGGGGCTGCTTGGTGGGTTCTGGCCTGGGTGAGATGCATTGACTGCGTATCTCCTGCTGCTGTGGGGCAAATCCCCAGTGGGGACCAGAGCCAGAGAAGCCCAGGCAGGGGTGGGAGCATGGAAAGGTGTAAGTGTGGAAAGTCACCTGTGATCCCAGTAGAAGGGAAGGCTGTGAGCTCAGCCCTTGCTGGTGCAGAAGGATACTGACTGGCTTTAAATTGGAAGGAGGAAGATTAGACACTAGGAGGGAATTCTTCAGGAGAAGGGTTGCCCAGGGAAGCTGTTGCTGCTCCATCCCTGGAGGTGGATGGGGACTTGGGCAGCATAGTCTGGTGGGAGGTGTCCCTGCCCATGGCAGGGTGGTTGGAACTGGATGATCTTCAAGGTCCCTTCCAACCCAAACCACTCTGTGGTTCTAGGGAAGGGGTTAGGAAGGCATTCTGCAGCTTGCCCCTCCCCACCAATTTCTCAGGCACCCGGAAAAAATCAGTTTTCATCTTCTCCATCCACCCTGGGCCGTGCAGAAAGCGCTCACGTGGAGCCAGAAAGCGCTAAGCCTTGTCCCCGGGGGAGCAGGAGCACTCTGCCAGGGCGCAGCCAGTGATTTATTTATAACCGTCATTTATTCGAGAGGTCGGGGAAGGGGAGGAGGGGGTGGTTCGCGGGGCCCTTCCCCGCGGCGGCGCTGGGGAAAAGCCGCTGCAGTTCCGCAGCGCTCGCAGCAGGGGGTGCTGCTGCCCCAGCGGGCGCTTCGAGCTGCGGCTCCGGGAGGGGCGCGGGGCAAGGCCCTGCACCTGGGTTGGAGCCATCTCAAGCGCAACTACAGGCCGGGCGTGTTATCGGTTAAGAGCAGCTCTGAAGAGAAGGCCTTGGGGGTGTAGGTGGACGGGAAGCTCAACGTGAGCTGCCAACTTGTGCTTGCAGCCCAGACAGCCGACCGTATCCTGGGCTGCAGCAAAGGGAGTGTGACCAGCAGGGTGAGAGAGGGGATTTTACCCCTCTGCTGTGCTCTNGAGGTTTTAAGCCAAAAGAGGGCAGATTCAGACCAGACCTTAGGAAAAAAAAATGTTTTCCTGTGAGAGTGGTGAGTCCCTGGCACAGGTTGCCCACAGAAGTTGTGGATGCCCGACCCCTAGAGGTGTTGAAGGCCAGGCTGGATGAGGCTGTGAGCAACGTGATCCAGTAGGAGGTGTCCCTGCCCATGGCAGCGGGGGGGGGGCTGGAACTGGCTGATATTTAAGGTCCCTTCCAACCCAAGCCATTCTATGAAATATGGGCCAAAGCCACTTTTCCAGTCTGATTTCTCTCCAGCACAAAGTATGTTTAGAAGTAGCACTTTGCTCTGTGGCTAGGAAATATTGCAGCATGGTCATAGGAAATGATCAACCATGAAGCCACCTGGAAGCAGCTGATATAAAAATTAACTCAAAATCCACTAGCGAATGCAGAGAATTTCTCCAGAGGACTTTGAACCTATGGTTTGTTTGGAAACTCATTACTGGAACTTGTGGCTGTTACTTTTCTGTCTAGTGACCAGTAGTCTCCAGCTGAAAAGTGCACATTGTGTAGATGCATCTACTACGAAGGCCAAGAGCATCCTGGTTTATATCAGAAGTGGTGTGGCAAGCAGGACTAGGGAAGGGATTGTACCCTTGTACTCAGCACTGGTGAGACTGCATCTTGAATCCTATGTTCAGTTTTGAACACTCACTACAAGACATTGAGCTGCTGAGGCGTGTCCAGAGAAGGTCAGTGAAGCTGGTGAAGGGTCTTCAAAAGTCTTGGAGTGCAAGTCTTACGAGGAGCAGCCAAGGCAACTGGGGTTGTTTACTCTGGGGAAAAGAAGGCTGAGGGAAGAGCTTATCACTGTCTACAACTGCCTGAAAGAGGTTGTGGTGAGATAGGTGTTGGTCTCTTTTCCCAAGTAACAAGTGATAGGAAAAGAGGAAATTGCCTCAAGTTGTGCTAGGTGAGGTTTAGAGTAGATATTAGGAAAAATGCCTTCACCGAAAAGGTTGTCAAGCACCGGCACAGGCTACCCAGAGGGGTGGTTGAGTCACCATCCCTGCAGGTGTTTAAAAGACATGTAGATGTGGCACTTAGGGACACAATTTAGCTGTAGACTTGGTAGTGCTGTGTTTATGGTTGGACTTGATCTTAAGGGTCTTTTCCAACCTAAATGATTCTATGATTCTACTTTCTACATATATGTAGAAGGCTGATGCAGTTCATATGTGCTCGTGCATGTACACACATAGAAACTCAGTGGTACTTCTGTTGACTCCCAGCTCTGGCTTTCCACTGTATGTAGCAAGAAATACGCGTTTCATTCAGGTGGAGACGAGTCAAAGCACCACGTGATAGATTGGGCTGCCCGCCCAGAGTGAGACAGTGGGCTGCATTTCATTTCCATTACTGTTATGGGATCTTTGCATCAGGCATTGCATCGGCAGTTAGAGAAGCCTTCATGCTGCTAACTTTAGACACCTGGCTTAGGCACCAAATTTGGCATTTGATTCCCCTACAGCTCTTCATTCAGTCTTTGGAACAGCCTGCCTCTTCCCATTAAGCTAATCAAAGCATCCTAATTAGGGCTTTGCCCTGAATCCAAGGTTTGTGAGCAGCTGTAAGGGCAGCAGTGCACATTCTGCAAAGGCAGAGAGGTAGGCTGGGAAAACTGAGAAGGTGGGTTGTGGTAGCATGACTGGAAGTGCCCTGAATTATAATTATTTTTCTTGTCACTGATGATGGAGATAGCCTGAAGAGGGCAAACTCTCATCCAGGTGCCTGTAGTATAAATGCCCCGTGTGAGCAATCCTTCTCTAATGTATCTGTTACTCATAGGAAAGGATGTGCCTCTTTGCAGTTCAAGGCAGAAACTTTCATCTTATAGAAACTGAAAGGAAAGATAGTGACTGGAAGAAGGTCCCCTGCCTGCTCCCAGATGACTGCTGGCCTCACCACACCTACAAATGTGTTTATGGCACTTCAGGGAATGTGAGAAACTCCTGTGACCCAGGAGAAGGTACAGAGCAGCCCTTGGCCATCCTGTACACTTTATCCCAGCACGTTGTCCCCATCCATGTAGTATCTGCCACCAGAGGCATTGCCTTTTCCAATGACAAAAGGGGCAGCCAAAGCTCTTAATGCTGATGAGGCCCTTTGAATATTTTTAGCCTCCTGAGCCACATTTCCAAACCATCCTTCCTCTGTTAGCAGTGGAACCCCACAGGCTGTAGGAAGAGATGATGAGTCCACCTCAGACAGAATCCCTGAGACCTGCTATGCACGGTGCAATAGGAGATACTCCACTGAGCAGAGCCTTTCCCTGCCCATGGGCCTGTTTACAGATACTGCTCTTCTGTTTAAAAGCTCTGTAGCTTCTGCCTGCCTCCCCTGACCCCAGTGGTGCACCGACACCTCTGTGCCCTTTCCTTGCTGTCAGCTCCTTAGAAAGGGTCATGTCAGAGCCAGTATGAGATGTCTCTGTGCCTGCTTGCTGGGCCTTGGCAAGAGCCAGGAAGGCAGGAGGCCTTGGGGCTCTTGTGCCGCGACCGCCTGCTATTGCTCTGTCTACCTCTGTTACCCTGCCAGCTTGCAACTAGGAAATAAAAAAAATTATCTCAGGGCATGGGGGTAAAAACCTAGTTAACCATTGCAGAGGGGAATTAAGCCAAGGTTTCTGAGAGAAGAAGGCTGGTCATTGGTAGGGAAGTTTGCCGCTGCCTTCTGTTGTCATTAGCAGCTGGGCTCTGCATGTAACCTCTTGTTCTGAGGGGCAGTTATTAGAAATAATGGGTATTTGAAAGTACAGCAAGAGGGAAAAGCTGTATGTGCACATGGCCCAAAGTAACCAGACTGTGTGACCCATGGAGATAGCAGCTTTACAGTGGTGCCACAACTGTGCAGGGACATTCCTGTGGCAAAGTGGGGAGCAGCAGTGGAGGACCCTAGGTCTCCAAGCAGCCTAGACTGTGAGTTTTGAGGAGGTTAGGGAACACCCACACCTGTACATGACCCCCGCAGGTCCAGAAGAGGCTCCAGAAAAGTCTACAGGTTCAGCAGCCATGAAAGTTGTGGAGACATGCTCTTGTCCCGAGTAATGTTACTCTCCTGAGCCCAGAAACCAAGGCTGTTCCTTATCCAGTGTTTCATGGGTGCCTTCTACTTGGCCTGTACCTCTAACTATGTACTACTGAAACTGCTGCTGCTGCTCTTACTCCAAGGTCTATTCTGAGAGCCAGGGCAGCGGAGCTGTAGATGTTCAGTGAGGCACCAAACACATCAGTATAAGCTGCATCCTTATTGCCGGCCTTCTGCTGCAGAAAGTGATCTCATCCTGGGGGGACTCCTAGGAGACAGGAAAAAACACCATCAAATAGTTGTGGATCTTGGAGTGGCACAAAAAATGTGGGTGTTTTAGCAGTTGATGTTAATTGCAGGAACTTTCTGCTATGTTATATGATCATGCCCAGTGGAAATCATCCCTGCATGCACCTGATTGAGGAATTGCTTGGGATAACTCCACACAGTCCCAAGGACTGAGTTTCTTTCCCACACTAAACTTATTTATAGAAGTTGCTGGAGCGCGTTCACCTCAGAGCATGTACCTCAGTGTTTACAGTGAGGTCTCTTGCTTTCATGCCCACACTACCACCTTTCTCCTGTGTAGAGGAGCCTATAGCTCAGTTCATTTTCTTCTAACTCATGCATCTGTAGCTTTAGGCTTTGTGCTGCCAAAGCACAATCATTCATGTAAGATTTTTTTTTCTTTTTTTTGTCCTACTGGTGCTTGAAGACAGGATGGATGCAAGGGACATTGTCCTGCCAGGCAGCTATATAAAGTACTCAGTGATTCAGCATTTACGGCACCCTACACAGATTCCTCTGTTGTCATACCAACAGGAATGCAGGACTAGAAGGGATCTCCTAGTCATCATCATATTCTCCAGCTATGACAAGCACTGAGTCATAAAGTCCCTCTTGTTAATTTATCACAGTCCATCTTAAGAGTCATTGGGAATTTTCTTGGCAGGCTATTCCAGAACCTCGCTCTGACAGAAGGAAACTTGTTTCTGATTTGCAGCCCACATTTTTTCATAGCCTATTTTTATCTACTTGTGCTCATGCCAATGCTGTCTTCTAGTTAGTAGTTGTTCTTCCTTCTCCTTCTCTAACCTACTGTCTCACATACCAATGAAAAACGTGGCCTTTTCTTCCCAGAATCCCTGGTCTGCTCAGAGAAGAGATTGTCTATTTTTAGCTCCCTCTAGCAGCTCACACCTGCCCCTCTTCCAGTCTGCAGGGAGGCATTGGGGTAGAGCCCTGGTTTCATTGCTGCCAGGTCATGCTCTTCCCATTGCAGCCATGTGAGAATGGCTGTGCACAGCTCCTTGCCTCCGGCTGCAGAGCAGCCTGTAAAGGGCATGACAAGATGCTAGAACATGATCACACCTTTTGAAAAGTGCATGAGAAGAAAGACTCATTGGTAGTTAGGACTTCAGAAAGGCAGGTCAGAAGCAGGTAAATGTCCTGTTGATCAGCGGGAACTTGACATTTTCTCTGCAAGTCTGCAATGGACACAGAGTTCCCAGCAGGCATGGGGTGCTAGGTTTACTAACAGCATTTTAATGCACTCAGAGAGTAAGTCCTGTCCATCCATGTTGCTTCCCACCACAGCTTCCTCCTGGCAAGTGCTGAGGGGTGCATCTGTGCATGGCAAGTGCACACACCCTGAAGAGCTTTTGCTTTTTGAAGCTTCCCATGGATTAGGAAATCCACAAGGATTCCTTAGGAAGCCCCTGGTACCCCTCAAGGGACCCAGAGGAAGGGAAAATGAAGGCACATCCTGCACAGTGTCCTGGCGACACGATCAAACCGAGGAACAGCATGGACATTTTATTGGACAAGGTGAATATAACTAGCTGGGCACCCTTCTGGAGCTGAGCGCTGGTTTCCAGGCAATTACATCTCGTATCTAACCCAAATGAGCCAGGTGATATTTCAAACCAAAGAGAACTGCAGGAATAAGATTAGCTGATGCAATCGCACCTTGAGTTTACAGCAGTGCTCGGCAGCTCCATGAATGGTGGGATACTCTGTACACAATTGCAACAAATTCAAGCCCTTGTTTGAAAGAAGCTGGGTTTTGGTTGTCTTTTTTTAATAGTCCCCCAAACACAGGTGCTGGATAAAGACCTCCTTTCCTTTGACAGGTGAATCTTTCATTTGATTGTGGATTATGCTTTTGCAAATATTGGCTGATTTTCTCTCTATTACAGTCTTTTTCATACCAGTAACAAAACCACATTCAGTGCTCTCCTGCTTCTGCAATCCATTCTTCACAACTCTCCAGTGGCAAGTTTTTTTTCTAGTTCTCTTAATACCTGATATCAGCTCGCTGCAGCCAGTGAAGGAGGCAGGTTGCCCCATTTCAGGAAATCTGGCATCACTGGGTATGTGCTGTGCTGCAGTCCAGCACCTTAGGGCTAAATTCCATTTTTTGAAGGAAAAAAGGCTCTCAGCCCCTGCCACCTTCAGCAACAGCTGCTTAAGGGCATTGGAATCTAGCCCTTAATGCAGGCAAACCCAACAACAACAAAGAGTACCCAAGGATGACATAAGGTCTAATTTACTCAAGGAAAAGACTTTGGAGTCAAGAGCGTCATCTCTTCTACTGACCATTGTGCTCATCTCAGGGAGTGGAAACAGTCTCTTTTCTTTCTCACTGGTACCTCTCATCCAAGTGATCACACAGGCACCTGCATCAAAGATGCATCAAAGCTTCTTCACTACACGTCTGTGAAAAAAAGACTTTGGGTGCTTCACCAGGAAGGCCTGAGAGACAGGTTGACCGATTAAAGAACAGGAGAACAAGAGCTGATACTCCCAGCTGGGCTCTGGTTAACTTCCTCAGCTAGTAAGTCTTGAACTTCAGTGAGAATCCCAAACATCCTCTGGAAAAAAAAGTGAGAGGGTGGCCAGGGAAGGTAGGGAAGGTGTTCAGGCAGCAAGCTGGGGTATCAACAGTGGAGACCAATGTTTTTGCTGTTGACTAACCAGCACTTGTTCTATGTGGATCGTTTGTTCACAACAGCTGGTTTTAATGAATCAGACAATACTTCACACAAAGGGGAAACATCCTAGTTTCTCAGGATCACCCTGCCATCTGGATTAATTGGAATTTGACAATTGTAGATTAGAAAGAACCAAGAACCCTGCTTCCCATCAGCAATTCAAGCATCTGCTGAAGTGAGTATGGGATTTTTACCACTTAGTGGAGATTTTTCTAGATAATGACATCATTAGAGACAACACCACAAACATGTGAGATATGTCTCATAAAGAGCATAAATAATAATAATAATAAAAAACCTTGCAGTTTTCCCCCTCAGAAAAATGAGAGCCCTGCTATGCAATCAGACCCGGGGCTGCAGGGAGGCCACAGTCCTGCAAGGAGGGAAGATGCCTCTGTGCTGGACACAGCATGGGGCTATTTATATTGCAGAACTGGGCTACCCCCAATCTAGACAGCATCAATCTTGCAACAGCAGCAGGAGGTAAGGTAGGTTTTGCGCTGACCACCTATCTCCTGCTACAGCTGGAAATCTAGGAACAATATAGCTTCAAACATTATTCATCGGGTTTCAAGATGGGTGCCAAGCCCTGTGCAGCTAACAGCTGAGCAACCAAGTTTTTGTCTTTCCTTTTACAGAATTATTATGAAGTAATTTCCCTCCATGACCAGTTTAGGCTGTTCTAATGCACAGTCATAAATGAGACACTGACTTTAAAAATCTTCCTACCCTGAGGGTGGCAGATGAAAGAATAGGTCACAGCTTTGTTCTGCCGCAACATGTCTGGAAGTGTTGAGAGACATGCTTTCATTACAGGGAAATTTCCACTGTCTCATTGTTTTTTGCGAGTCTGCAGCCTACGTGTAGAGTATAAAGGAAACGCTAGGCTGACTGAAATAGAAGACATTGATTTGCTTACGCTGTTTAGGCAGCAATATCTGTCCTACTGATGGCTGCGTCTGTTGGAAAGAGCACGGTGACTTCCACCTGTAACATAAACCTTGTGGCACTTTTCAGCCACTCAGCAAGCATGTCCAAACTCAGGTTAACATCAATTCATTTAATAAACCTGAATATCATCTTTGCAAAACAAAGTGATCAGTGTACGAGAAGGCCCTGACACTGTGCTGGGAAGGATGTTGCTCAGACTAATCCAGCTGCTCAAGCAGATTGCTCCTTTAACTCTGCCTATGACCTAAGTCCCCAGTGTAATACTGCTATTTTAATGTAAGCAATGGTATGAATTAATTCAGGGGACGTTCAGGATAATGAGGAGTTTGTCCTGCAGCAAAAAGGTCTCCAATGAAGAGTAAAATCTAAGAGGCCCAGAGTATACAGCAATTAGCAGATTTTGATAATAGGTGAGAATGGAAAAGAGAAAAACAGAACTGAAACAAAGTGAAATACTTCATGATTGCATTATCTAACAGTTAAGATCCCTATGCTTGTGGATGCATAATATACCTCACATATCAAGGCTGCACAGCATTTCCCATTAATATATCTTGGATTCACCTGCTTATCATTTTCTTAAAGCTTATACATTATATGAAATTTTTCATGCTGAGTGTTCTGGGAAGTTAAAATGAAAGTGTGTCAGGTCATTTCTAAGAACAAGGCTAATAAAAATGCATTTTTCCCCATTTCAAGGATGTCTGTTAGTTTTTCGCCTGAGACATTTCGCCTCCCTCGTGCCATACAAACTGGAACTCTAGCTTCTATGGGTCTTGACAAAATCCATCCAAACTGGATCATACTTTATGACTTTGAAAAATCACAGGCCATGCAGATTCATGAATGTTTCATTAGCAGATAGTAAATGAAAAGCCATCCCTAAATCATCCCTGGAAACTCCACTCTAGCTGAGTACACTACATCTCTCTGCAGCTGCTAAAGCACCCTGCACCTGAGCTGTCCTTAGGTGGTGACCAAGCCCATCCCACCTGTGAGTCATTGCAGTTATCACTGTGGGAGGGTGAACTGAGCTGAGAGCTAATTGGGTTTTCTCTCATAAAGGTGATGACTACCATGCTGCTGAGGAAGCAGCATGGAAAAAAAGTGTTTGTGCAAGACAGTTGCGTGAGGAAAGTGGTAAATTTGGCTGTTGTGATTAGGGCTGGACTAGCTGAGGGGTGGGGCAGCAGAACAGGGAAAGATGGTGTGCATGGGGTAGAAGATGGGGAGCTTCATTTTCTGATAAGGACAGAGAGAAGGATTAAGTCGCTAAGGATGTGGGGTCTGGGAGCACCTGTTGGGCAATAAATAAGGCAAGGGAGTGGGGGAAAGAACTGAGATGGAAAAAACAGATGGTGGCAGGGCAAGCCAGATGTCTAGGAGCGGGAGGTGGGCAAAAGTAGGGTAAGGATGTGACTTGAAGTGGTATGCAGCTCATGAAGGTAGAGGTGGGAGAGGAAAGATGCTGACTTAATGGTGGGGCAGGAGGCAGAGGAGGTACCAAAGGAGCTGTTTATTTTCAAGAGCCTGTTAAAAATAGGACTGGAAAGAACACAGGTGGATGGAAACAAGCAAAAAACCTCCTGGTGGTGTTTGTTGCTCTCCAGAGTTTGAGAGGGAACCTAGTTGTCCTGAGACTCTCGCCTGATCTGTTGCCAGAAAGTGGATTTGAAAGGCAAGTCTCTGATGCTGGCCTACAGCACAGCAATCTCTGCCTACTGTCACCCTCACCTTCATTAGCTGGAGAGGGCACAGTTACCTATGTTGCCTCTAGTAGGCCCTGGAAGATGTCCTCACAGGGCTGTCAGTGCACCTTGTAGATGTGCATATCATGACATCCTTGCTAAGTCGAGTTGGCTTTAAAACAGACCAACCAGGATTGTAAAAAGCGGTGCAGTGTGATCTGTGCCAAGACTCTGAAATCAAGCATTCAGGAATTACGGAAGGCTGGAATTGGAATAATTTGCGCAAACCTAATTCGGCTTAGTTTTGGCATGTGTGGCTTTATTAAAAAAAAAAAAAAAAAGGCCTGAAAGGAACATCTAGGAGCCATGTGGAGATTCTATTCCATCTTTTTGTCCCAAGGCGGAACCAATTATTCCTAGACCATTCTTGACAAATATTTCTCTAATGTTCTCTTGTGAGACAGACATTAATGACATGATTGCATACTTTCTCTCAAGGGGATCCTGCCTCGGTTCATAAAATACACCAGGACCAAGTTGTGGAGGGGAATGGGAACACAGCTGGAGAAAGGACAGGCAGTTTGTGGACTGCTGCCCTGGAGAACTGTCTCTGCTTCAGAGCTCCTGGGTGGGCATTTAAATCAGGCTTTTCCCAACTGGTCATTAATTGGTTTCTGGATGCTCAGCTTGAAAATACTGCCTCTGATTTATTTGTCCCTGCTTGGCACCCTGTTTTGCGGTGTTAGGGATTTAATTTTACCACCACCACACAAATGGCACAGACAGTGTTGCATTGCTTGTCAATGGCATATAAAACTAAAATTCTTTTGCACTGTGCTTGGCACTGGCTGTCATTAGTCACTCATCTCCCACTTCTCATCTGACCCTACCCTGTGCACTCTGTCAGCCTCCATCTCCCCACGCTTTGCTTATTCTGCTGAAAGCACATATACAGAGCTTCACAGTCATAAATGATGATTCCCAGTTCCTGTATTTTGTTTGTGGACAGTTGCACTGACTATTTAAGTCCAGATCCCTCCATACACTTTATCCTCAGAGGTATATTAATTTAATGTAATTAATTACACTAGTCTATAATTACCTCAAGAAAAAGTCAATTAAACTAATAAGAAATAGCAACATATAGGATGACAGGAACTGCTTTAGCAGATCACAGGATGGTGGAGGGTGGAAGGGACCTCTGGAGATAATCTAGTCCAATCCTCTTGCTCAAAGATGGTCAGTTGGATGTGGCTACCCAGGACATGTTTTGCATGTTTCCAGAGATGGAGACTTTGTAACTTCTCAGGTCAATCTGCTCTAGTCTTTAACCATTCCCACAGTAAAAAGAGTATTTTCTTGTGTTCAGGCAGTGTTTCGTGTGTTTTAAGCAGTGCCTACTGCTTCTTGTCCTGCCAGTGGGCGCCACTGAGAAGAGCCCACCTCCCTCTTCTTAATTTCATCCCACCAGATATTTATGCATATTGATGAGATCCCCCAAGCCTTCTCTTCTCTAGGTTGGGCAACCCTAGCTCTCTGTGTCTTCCCTCACATAAGAGATGCTCCACTCCCTTAATGATCTTTGTGGTGCTTTACTAGACTCACTCCAGTAAGTCTATATCTTCCTTGTACTGGGGAGCCCAGAACAGGGCACAGGATTCTAGATGTGGTCTCATCAGTGCTGAGTAGAGGAGGAAGATCACTTATTTTGACCCGCTGAGGCTGCTTTTCCTAATGCAGCCTAGGAGATTGTTGGCTGCCTTTGCTGCAAGAGCATGCTGCTGGCTCATGGCCAGTTTGATGTCCACCAGAACCCCTCAGGCCCTGCTCTGCAGTGACCAGCATGTCCTGGTGCATTGGGTTATCCCTCTCTGGGTGCAGGACTTTGTGTTTGCCTTTGCTGAACTTTGTGAAGTTCCTCCTTTCCCAATTCCCCATCCTGACCAGGTTGCTCTGGGTGGTTGCACACTATCATCTGGTCTACCAGTTTCTCCCAGCTTTGTATAATCTGTAAATTTGCCAGAGATGTACTCGGCCCCATCATCCAGATCATTAATGAAGATGTTAAACAGTATAAGACCTAGTAACAGAAAACACCACTAGTGACTGGCCCCTAGCTGGACTTTGTGCCACTGTACACAAGCTCTGCATCTGGCCATTCAGTCATTTTTTGACCCATCTCGTTGTTCACCTATCTAACCGATACTTTGTCAGCTTATGTACAGGGATGTTATGGGAGGCAGAGCCAAAAGCCTTACTAGAGTAAAGGCAGGAGGCATCCACTGGCTCTCTTCTCATTCACTAAGCCAGTCATCTTTCTGTGGAAGTCTCTCAGGCTGGTTCAGCCAAATTTCCCTTTTGTGAAAGCATGCTAAGCACACCTGACTACCTCCTCGTTCTTTGTGCATCTGGAAATGATTTCCATGATTTCTTGCTCCACCACCTTTTCAAGGACAGAGGTGGGGCTGACTGGACTGTAGTTTCCCAGACCCTTCCTCCTGAAGACAGGAGTGATATTTGCTTTCTTCTGGGTCCCAGGAGCCTCTCCTAATGGCAGTGACCTTTTAAAGACTGGCATTTCAATGATAATAGCCAGCTCCCTCGGCACTTTTGGGACCTCTGCTCAGGGTCCTGGAGTTGCTGGAGGCCACTCTTACCAGGAAGACCTCATTCTGGGTTGCCTTCCCATGCCTCCAGCTTTTGTACATTTCCTTTTTATGTCAGTTTAGTCACGAGATCCTTGTTCATCCACACACACCTCCTGCCAGCTTTGCTTAGTTTTATTCTTATCAGGAATGTACCACTCTCGAGCATGGAGAATATGGTCCTTATGTATCAAACAGCTCAGCTCCTGGTTTCTAGTCTTGTTCCTGTTCCTGGTCATGATCAGGTCAAGATGTTTCAATGTGTCTTATAAGCCTTTCCATGCTTGGCAGGTGGCTATATGTCCACCCCTATAGAAACGGAGTGATTTGACTTCAGACAGCATGCTTCATAGCAAGAAAATGGGGTATAGTATTGCCTACTTCAGTGGTCAGTATTAGCTGGCATTTGCCAATCAGTGATATCTTGCACCAGTGACTTTCAGAGTCCAGTTAGAAATATAATTATCTTCCTGTCACCTAGTGGGAGACTTCTTATCGCAGGCCTCCCTTACTAAGCAGGTATTTCTAGGGTCCTTCCAGAAAAGAGAGGGTCCTCTAAGTGAAGTTTAAGAGCAAACCCACTTGAGAAGTAGAATCATCTCCTGGAGAACTCTCCCACCTTCCAGTGACTAGGAAAAAACTTCCTACTTTAGGTGCCCAACATATGCAATAAGTACTTAATTTAAAAATACTTCCTTCTGCTGCTTTGAAAGTGCCACCTTTCCTGTTAATTGCATTGTCCCCTTGCTCCCGTGCTCTAAGGCAAAGATAATATCTCTTTGAACTCATAATGGCATCATCAGCTTGATATGGCTTAAATCCAGGCCAATAAAAAATAAATAAGTGTAGCACTTCCCTTAAGTCAGATGTCCTAAAATGACTCCTCTGTAAAAAGGCGTTGTTAATGCTAACAGACTTTTTCTGCATGTAGGCTCTTTTCTTACGTGTCTTTTGGAGTGACTGCTGGTTCAATCACTCTAACCTTGTGCAAGCTCACCCGTTTCCCTTCTGTGTCCTTATGTGCTTACTGATTGTTGCCTGTTGAGTTCAGCTGTGCTCTTCCTGCTGGCTTGCAGCCTCTTGCAAATCTGAGGCAACTGCTCATCCAACTCTTGCAGAACAGCATGTGAGCGATAGAGGCTGGGCAAGATCAGGAGATAAGCTTTGTTGACCACTAGCAAAACAATGGACTGTACGCTCGGTACTGTTAAACACACAAAATAAACAAGGAGGGGAAAAAAATAGGTTGCTTGTAACAATCATGGTCACAAAATGTTCAGGAGGAAATGAGATTCTGGAAAAAAAAGATATATTTTTTAAGGAATGCAATTGTTTCCATTGATTTCTAGGGCTTTTTGGTGCTTTCATGCCTCTGGTTTTTTGTCTCCAGCTAGTTAGGTCTTGTTGCGTGATCCTAAATCGTGCCTTGTAAGAAAGGCTGTTGAATTATGTCTAATAGGCTGAAGCAAAGGCAACACGGGCTGCTAAACCGATCAAATTAGGAGGTGTACTCTGTTGTGCAGAATGTAAGATTGTGCCATGTCAAGCAGTCAACAGGGAATTAGGGGAAACAAGCATTTTTTATGGGAAACACCCAGGACTCTTGTTTTAAAGATGCAGCAGGGAGTCTTTTCTGTTCTGATTCCTGTGCCTACTTTTAAGCTTTGTGTTTGCAGACCCCCTAGCCTGTCCACATAGTTGCTAAATTTTTATATTTGACAACTCAGTTTCAATGCCACATTTTCCCAGATGTTTTAGAGGTCTGGGAGAGAGCTCTCCATTTAAAAGCAGCTGTCTCTCCATCTCAGGGCAAGGACAGCTGTCAACACCAGATGTACAATGCAAGATGCAGCAACAATTAGTAACCATTTGCAAGCCAAAGATGAAGGAAGTAGTGTTCGAGGGTGATTAGTGAGCAGCCAGGGATAGGGATCATTAAATCAATTAGAGTACTTGGCACAAACTCAATGAAGAAAATTAAAATACTGTTACATTTTTGGTCACTTCATAATTAACTGTGCATTTTCTCTCAGGTTCTGAGGACAATCACCACCATTAACTCCTGGCTGCAAATTAAAGACGTCCAGTTCACAGGTAAGATGTATAGTAAAAGTGCAAGTTGACTACTGTGGCTGATGTATGTACAATGACCATGGCTGGCTGTATTCAACCATTTTGCTCTATGTTGTACACTGCAGAACAATCATTCCTCTCTGCAGAGGTGACTGTATTATACTCCCTATAATTTGCCTTGTGGATATCAAGAATGCTTCCAATCCACCAAGCGCTGTTGTTCCTTTTCCTCCCTAGGGAGCTGGCTGTCCTGGGCAGACCCGTACCAATGCAATTATTTTCAGCCAGGGTAAAAAGCAGCTACAACAGCAAGAGCTGGATGAGCATTTCATTGCAGCTAAAGATGGTAATTTTGGTCTACAGGGAGCCCTTGCAGCAAGGACAGCATCCCAGGCAAGCTCCACTAGGCATTACACTGCTTTCTTTGCTTCTTTGACAATGCAGATGTCTATTCCCAATGGCCCTTTCTCCTTTTACTGGCACCTTGCACTGCATGCAATGCTTTCTTTCTGGAAACTATTTCAATAGGAACTAGTGAATCCTCTTCCTATATTTATAAGAAGGCAGAGTTATCCTCATCACCCTGGTGCAACATCCCCCAGCTGCCTGAAGGAGAGAGTGGAGAAAATTCTCTTCTGCTGGCTGTTGTAGGTCACTGTGACAGCTTGGAAACAGCCTGGGTCTTCTACCCTGCCCATGGCTCTCCTAAATATCCAAGATCCAGCTAAAGAGAAGTCCTACTCCCCTATCTCAAGTTAAGGCTTGCTAGCCCTACAAGATTTTCTTGAAGGGACTGAAGACCTCAGAGATCAGAATAGCTTTAACTCTCTTTATTTGGAAAGTCTCCTCAACAGCCAGTTCAGAAATCAATTGGTGAGACAAGGACATAGAGAACATGAGATACTTAGGGGCCCTTGCACCAACACTGCAGAACAGAGAGCCCCAGTAAACTCTGGGGAATGGGGTCATTTTAATTTCCAGCTGTAAGACTGACCCATTTGCTCCTTGGTATCCCCTTTTCAGAAACAGGCAGACCTGTTGACAGCAGGGGAAGATACAAATAGAAAGCATGTGGGCATCAATCTTGAGTTGCTTGACTGAACCTAATGCAATGGTACGCACAGAGGAGCCCAATAATTTTCTAGTTTTGGACCTTTTCACATGTCTGAGGAAACAGGCACAATTTTTGTTTTCCAGAAAACAGATCTCTGGAAAGAAAGCTGGGGAGGGCCTCTTTATTAGGGTGTGCAGGGATAGTATGAGGGGTAATGGTTTTAAACTGAAAGAGGGAAGACTGAGATTAGATATTAGGAAGAAATGTTTTCCTGTGAAGGTGGTGAGGCACTGGCACAGGCTTCCTAGAGAAGTCATGGACACCTCATCCCTGGATGAGGCTTTGAGCAACTTGATGCAGTGGGAGGTGTCCCTGCCCATGGAATGGGAGGTTGGAACTGAGTGATCTTTAAGATGCCTTCAGACCCAAACTATTCTAACCATTCTACAATTCTATGAAGACTTGTAAAAGGCTCATCAGGCTGACAGAGTTTCTCTGGCTCTGTACATGGACGTTTTCCAGAGTCATTTATGAAGAAGGTGTGGTCAGACAAATGCTGGAGCAAGGGAAACTGCCCAATTGAACAAGATGTTCTCCTGGCATAGTGAGAAATCTGATGCCTCTTTCAAGAGCCAGTGGATAAGATCAACCTTAAACCTGTGCAGAACATCAGTGAGGACTTCTTCAGAAGGATGCATTTATCTGCTTAGTGAGTCACTGATGTTTTCTGTGTGTTGTGATGTTGCCATGAACCTGTATTTGGTGTCCCTGCTTGTTCTGCTGTGCTGCAAAGCTGGGAAACAGAAGTTGTCTGTAGCTTCTGTGACATAAAAATATTGGGACCACTTGGCTCTATTGGTTTTGGCAAGCTGCTTACCTGGAGTCTTGCACGGCCTGAGTGCACCCACGCACATCCAGATCAGCAAAACATCAGCTGTTCTCTGAAGCAATTGTTGGTGATGACATATTTTGTGACAGGAAATTGTTGCAAAATGCTGGGTTCTCAGGATTAAAAACTTCTGTCCTGCTTAGAAAAACAAACGCAACTGGTATGTTCTAAACATGGATTCCCTCAGATTTTGTTCTGGGACAAAAATCAAAATCACTTCTCAGGATTTATTGTCTAATCATTAATGCCTGAGCACTTTGTAAATTTGTTACTGTTTCAATCTCTGATTTCTGCTGGAAAAAAAAATGAGAAAAGTTAAAGTTCAACCATATCCGTTGAGTTTGCCCATGCCAATCAAACAAGAGACAAGCCGTTAAAAAATCTCACTGAATTATTCCATGGATAATTCCCTTGGCAATATAAAGGAATTAGATGCAAGACTGATAGATCCATTAATAGAATTTTGATTCACCAGCATAACAATGCTCAAAACAACCTTGAATGATTGCATCCTTATCAGGTTACAGGAGGTAGCCCTCTCACTGTGAATTCTGGTGGAACAACCTCCCCATAAGAGCTGCAAGGTAAGCAAACAGAAAATGTTCCCACTGATCACCTGTGAAGGAAGCAATGGAGAAAGAAAAAACAGGAGTTCCCTGTGCAGGAAATTGTATACTGCTGCATGTTGGAGCAGACCTAATTGTCATCTGGTTTAAGTGACTGGATGCGAAGTTTATGGTGATATGTGAAATGTAAACAGACAGATGAAAACCTCTAAAAAAACCCCCAACCCCAAAGCACCTCCCCCCACCTTCTAACTGAGTTCCTTAAAGCTTTGTTCTACCCAGAAAGAGTTCTGATTTTCCAATTCACTGCCACCTTATGGCATTTCAGAGAGACAACACTTCAGTAATTTCTACCAGATGCTTTGTATTTTCAGGCAGCCTCCAAGGGAACTTGGATACTGCAGAAACACAGCAGCAGTAAAACTGCCCCTTGCATGCAGATTTGGAACAATATTAACACTGGATTATATTTGCTTGTGAAAACTGATGATTAGAATGTCAATTCTATTTATATTTGCAGATTCTAAAGGGAGGTCACTTCATCAGCCAAGGGGCCAAAAAATAAATAAGAACTTTGCAATTTTGTCAAAAGATACTCTTTCAGTCTGGAATAGCAACTAGCTCACTCATGATTCTCCAAAATGATTTTGTCAGTCCATTTTTGAAATTGAGGATGAAAGCTTAACAAATGTCCTTGTCACGTGTTTAGGGCTTGTTGGAGAGTAGTCTTAGCTAAAGAAAGATCTATGAAAAGATTAAGACATCAGAGATGCTTTATAGTTTCCCATCCCTTCTACAAAATAACAATCCTCCCCTAAGCACACTTGTGTGGTTTCCTGGTAGAGGAGAAGACACTAGGACATGAATGGACAAGCTTTGGAGAGCAGATCAGTTAATTATGACTTAGAAATGTGGGCAGGATTGCCTAAAAGGAAATAGAGCAGCTGGGATTTTTGTAGCATGCATTCCCCAACTGGATGGGTAGGCTGGGTATTCAGAAAATAGAGATTAGTGGTAACTGAAGTTTTGGGTATAATAGCAATTTTATTTTTAGGGGGATTTTAGGGAGGGGCTATAGCAATACGCAGGAGGACAAGCATGAGACTGTTCTCCTGAGGTGGCCTTGCTCTTTCTAAGTGAGTAAAATTGATTTCCCGCTTGTATTATCAAGTTGGTGACTCACTATAGAGCTTTAAGGGACATGTTTCAAACAGATACCGTCAGTATAAATGATGCATTGGTCTGATTTTTATTTACTACTATTACAAGTGACAACAACTGCTAAAGCAAAGAGCTCACCCTTCTCCATCTGCTGTTTTTCAGACTGCCAACTCTTTCAAGTGACAAAACACAGTTGTCTCATGATAATTTCAAGTTGGAATGTCTGGTGGTGCATTTCAGGTGGAGAAGACCTGAACACTGCCTAGTTGCATCTTCACTTTGTCTTTTTTTATGCAAGAACACTCTTTAGAGGACTAACCTAACCTGTAGCCCTAATTATTGACAACTAGTTGAGGCTGGAGTCAACAGCTCTACCAAAACAGGAGAGAAGTAATTTTTGTGATTGATGGCTTATTGAGACTGTGTCTCAGCAGCATTTGAGCCAGTGGTGTTTCAGAGCGGGGCTAGAATGATGAGCGTGGTGGAGTGGTTTGGGGTGGCTGCAGTGCCACTTTGGTACTGTCATTTCAGACTGTCTCTTTTACTCTTTGTTAGGGCACACCGCCCTTAACTGTCAGGTTTCCAGCTGTATGGAGCTGCACAGGTAGCTCATGATGAATCAGACTTAAACAATATCACATCCTTTGTAGTAACTGAAACCATTCATCATTTATCAGGAAGAGGAAGAAAGATTTCCAGCAAACCGGGCACCCTGGGGCGAGCAAAGTGCTGAACAGGACCATTTTGAGAGACTATGTTTGTTTTCTGCTTTGGAAAACAGCTCCTGTAAAGGGTACATTTTAGCTGCCTTTGGCCAGGTCTTTGTTTGCTCACATAGAATGTCTCCCAGAATGAGACTGAAAAAAAAGTAGATATGGCAATATTTTGATGCCTTGAAAAGAAAGCAGCAGCTCTTAGTTAGACTCTAATGCTGGCAAAAAAAAAAAAAAAAAAAAAGAGAAGTGTTTCTGCTAGTCCAAGTTATTTTGTTTGTGTTACAAAATATTCTGGCAAGAACACTTTTTTTTTCTTTTCAATGGCATAAGCAAGTGGTGCTCAGTTTTTGCTGAGATCTGACAAGTAATTTTACTGAAGTCACAGCAGGGAGCAGTACTGCTGCTTTGCCAGGGCTGGGGACAGATGCCCCTGGGGATGCTCTAGAGCCCTGAAGTAAGGGCTCTTTCAAAACAGTGCCTGGGACTCTGGTCAGAGCCAAGCAAAATCCAGTCATGGTGGCACTGAAATGTGGAAACAAGGGTCACTTCGGTGGCTCTGATACAAACTGTGTTTTTTATAAAGAGGTCTTGCTGATAACACCTGAATTTGGAGACCTTTCTAAGAGTCTTGATCTTTTCCTGCCGCTTGCCTCAGTTTCTGCAAAAGAGGTTTACCATTGCTTCATGCGCCATCTCTGTTACTTCCAGCACACTGCTGTCATATTTTTTAACAAGTCACCTCGCCACTGCTCTACCTTTTTCCCACAGCAGCTGAGTCATCCCATCCACTGCACTAAAGGCCTACAAACAGAATCACAGAGTGGTTGGGGTTGGAAGGGACCTCTGGAGATCATCCAGTCCAACAGCCCTGCTAAAGCAGGGTCATCTACAGCAGGTTTTAACTGATCTGGAGCACAAGTCTTATGATAAGCATCTGAGGGAGCTGGAATTGCTTAGCCTGGAGAAGAGGATGCTGATGGGAGACCTTATCACTGAACACGAGCCAGCAATGTGCCCAGGTGGTCAAGAAAGCCCACAGCATCCTATCTTGTATCAGAAATAGTGTAGCCAGCAAGACCACATCATCCCCCTGCTCTTGACACTGGTGAGGCCACATCTGTTCAGGAACTGTGTTCCTGTGTTCAGGTTTGGGACCCTCACTGCAAGAAGGATGTTGAGGTGCTGGAGTGTGTCCAAAGAAGAGCAATGAAGCTGGTGAAGGATCAGGAGCAGTCTTATGAGTAGCAGCTGAGGCATCTGGGGTTGCTTAGTCTGGAGAAAAGAAGGCTGAGGGGAGACCTTATAGCTCTTTACCACTACCTAAAAGGGGCTGTGATGAGGTGGGTGCTGTCTCTTCTCCCAAGTAACAGGTGATAGGACAAGAGGAAACGGCTTCAAGTTATGTGAGGGGAGGTTTAGATTGGATATTAGAAAAAATTCTTTACTGAAAGAACAGTTAAGCACTGGCACAGGCTGCCCAGGAGAGTGGTGGAGTCTCCACCCCTGGAGGTGTTCAAAAGAGACATAGATGTGGCACTTTGTGACATGGTTTAGTAGGCATGGTGGTGTTGGGCTGACGGTTGGACTGGATGATCTTAGACACCTTTTCCAACCTAAACGGTTCTGACTTCCATGATCATCTAGTCCACCCCCCGTAGGTGGAAAGGTGTCAGGCTCACCTAGACCAAGCTACACAGGAACACGTCCAGGTGTTTTTTGAATATCTGACGAGAAGACCACACAGCCTCCTGGGACGGCTTGTTCCAGTGCTCTGTCACCCTCACAGGAAACAAATTTTTCCTCATGTTCAGGTGGAGCTTCCTGAATTTCAGTTTATGCCCATTGCCTCTTGAACATTGCATGTACCAGCAACAGCTAGTTCAATGTCTTTGCCTTTCCCAGCTTGATAAGGCATTGAGGGCAGGCCCCCAGGAATGCAGTCCCTGCTGGTTTTAGGCACAAATCCTGTGTAATGGTTTTAGCTCCGGCCTGGATAAATTTTGGTAGCTAAAACTGAGCAGTTGGGCTCCCATATCCAATCCCCCCCACCCCCGTCAAAGGAAAGGAGAAAGGGAAATGAGAGGAAAAAGACTTGCAGGTCATGAGTTTCACCTCCACCCCTTGATCACTCTGCATCACTAAAACCACTGCAGAGCAAACACAAGGGAATGGGTCCACGGCTAGGAGGGAGCTGAGCTCAGGAAGTGGATTCAGGAACACACAGATCTGGGATCAGGAGCAACCAGACAGACCAGGTCCTCACTGGATGTCAGCCATCGCAGAAGAGGGTGAGACCCTTGTGCATACCAAGGACCTGTGTTATCACTTTGGGAGAAGAACACTCAAAAACATGCAGTTAACTTTCAGAGAACGAAGTTACTTAGAATGGCTGAATTGGGAGTCAGAACCTTATACTGAAAATGCTGGCAAATAAACTCTCTAAGGCTTGCTTTGGAGTTTTAGAAAGCAAGCATCCTTTATCAGGACTGAACAACATGAGGAACAATCTCCATCAATCATGGACAGGAGCTAGGACAGAACAGATTTCCCAATTACATGCAGGTGGATAAATTTTCCCAGAAAAAAAAAGTTCTATTACTTTCCAAGGTCTAATTTTAATGTTATTATGAACTTCATAACAGCCAAATCTCTTGTTCATTTGGAGCTTTGGAGCCAACTCTACCTGACCTTGTGTTTGAGATAGTGAAAGACTGCAAACAGAGGGGACTGCAGAGGAAGAGACACTTGTTCAGCAACAGGTCACACTGAGCACAAGGCATTGTCACCTCCAGAGAATGAGCAATGTCTCGAAAAACACTGCTTGGAATAAAACATGCTATCAGAGGAACATTGTCTAACTTTCAAAAAATACAATTACTTAGATGATGGGGAGGAACTTTTTACAAAGAATTGTAGTGATATGACAAGGGGGAATGGCTATAAGTTGGAGAGAGGAAGATTTAGACTAGATATAAAGAAGAATTTCTTCACCATGGGAGTAGTGAGGCACTGGCACAGGTTGCTCAGGGAAGATGTGGCTGCCTCATCCCTGGAGGTGTTGAAGGCCAGGTTGGATGGGGCTGTGAGCAGCCTGATCCAGTGGGAGGTGTCCCTGCCCAT
>WAAB01015612.1:32330-118345 GCA_013389865.1 Piaya cayana
CCCCCCCCCCCCCCCCCTTAACCTTGAATAGGCGCACGCTGCCGCCTGGGCTTGGGGCCTGTTGGACAAAAAATGCTGGTGGGTTTGTCCTCAGCCCTCTGATCGCTGCCAGGCCTCTCTGTTAATCTTCCCCCCTCCTTTTTTTGTTTTATTGTTCCTGTTTTTTTTTCTTTTTTTGTTTTTGTTTTTGCCCTCCTCCTTGTGAAATGCACGGAGAGCTCCATATTTCCTTCTTTCCCCCCCTCGAAAGGTGGGAACACAGGTACAGCCGTGACATTCACATTTCTTGTGTGTTTTTTAAGCACGTCTGGCTCTGTAGCAGAGCGTGCGGCCTGTATTTCCTTTTTATTTCCCCTCTCGAAAGGTGGAAACGCAGCTCGGGCTGTGACATTCACATTCATTATGGTTTTTTTTAAGCGCTTCTGGCTCTGAAGGAGAGAGCATGCAAGCTCGGAAGGGTTTTTTTCCTGTGCACCGTAGGTCGGGTGTGAGCACCTTAATTTAGCCCAGCCCATTAAAAAAAAAAAAAAGGAGGGGGAAGGAGGCTTACAAAAGGTGTCTCTCTAATATCCCCCAGGCTCTGGTAAAATGCTCAATAGCAGGCAGAAGAAAATGGTCATTTTGACATGTGAGCGTATGGAGTAGTTAGGTCAAGCCGGTTTTCCTGTCAGAGGAATATTTTTTTGAATGAGGCCTGTGATTTGTTCTGCACAGGCGTGTTGGAAATTGTGTTTAATATGTGCCCATCCTTTGGATTTTAGCTTGTGGGATTAGCAGGTTTATGTGAATAAAAAATATGCATTCAATCTGAACAAATGTACAGTGTGAATGGAAAAAGGCCCAGTTCTGAGTTGCTAAAGATTTACTGTAGGCTTACAATAGGGGGTTTATTAACTTCCAATTTTAATATATTAACTACTAAATTATTCTTCCAGATTCACATTACTAGCATAATTTTAAGAGATATTTTTCTTACAGAAATGCAGGGTGGCATCTTCACAGGATGAGGAATGCTTGATATGCTTTACCATTCAATTGATCTCTTTGATACTTGGGTGCAGCCACACCTGACATGGCTCTGTGTGTGCATGCGTGCATCTGTATCGCATCGTTTTATGCTTTTCATGCCAAAATGCTGTAAGATTGTGAGCTTTTTGGCAGATAAGAACTGCTGACTTTTTCCTACACTGAAATGTATTCCACTGCCGCTGAAGCCTTGGAGAGAGCATTTGGTGTGGGGTCTAGTTTCCCTTCTATCTGTATGATTGCTGTGTCTGCAGCACTTCAAAAAACATGGGTGCAGTTAACCCATATTAGCAGCATAAAAGCATGTGTTTGATCAGATCCAGCATCAGCATTTATTAAGGATTCTCAGTTTTTATGGGTAAGACCTGTGGGTGACTCCATTTTAATTTATTGGTTTACTTTATGTGTGTGTGGAATAGGAGGCAGGTCTCGTTGATTAGTATTTCTGCATGTGTTTTTCTAAACCAAGTAAGACCTAGACCTTTAACTGCTCAGCAGCTAAATTCGTCTTATTCAAGCTCTGCAGCTTGATTCTTGAAAGGTCATTGATGCTCCTTTCCCGTTTATTTGAGGTCAAAGACGAGACAGATGCTTGCCTGTGAAGAGGGTGCTAACTGATGCAGACTAACAAGTTTGCAAATACGATTCAATCCCAAGTGTATTATAGCGAGGGAGAAACAAAGGCCGTAGCATAAAGCACACGCACTTGTGATAACCCCCACAGTCGCTCTAGTCATGTGCTCCTGGTCCTTCTGCTGTCTGGAAAAAAATGTCAGAACAAAGCAAGAGAGCCACATACAAGGACTCTATGGGGAAATCCAGCTTATATTTTTGATTAATTCATCCATGTAAGACAGTCCAGGAAGTTAACTTTTTTTTTTTTTTTTTTGCTTTGTAAGGAAGACACATTCCTGAATGTCAAAAAGGGTTATATTTTCCTGGTTCTCATCAGTTGTGGTAGCATCTTACGGCATGATGTAGCAAGTTATCTATTACCAGTGTTGAGTGCATGGTGGAAAAAAACAATTACTTTTGTGGTGAACAGAGATTGCTGGGCTCTTTCATTTTGCTATTTATTGACTTAGTTACGTTCTGAGCCATCTCAAATGAAAGTTGGGACAAGAGAGTCCTTGTGAGGCAGGTGAAAATTGATGGATCAGTATCTTCTGAGTCTCTTAGACGTCATTAGAATCTCTGTCTGGGTTCAGGTCTCTTGCAAGTCATCAGGGAGCAAAACTACTCATTTGATGTCAACCTCCTTGCTTTTATTTGTAAGCCCAGAGTAGTGGTGAAATTAAATGATAAAGTCACTCTTAACTCTCGTGTTTCAGCAGCTACTGCTGCTCCTGGCTGAGCACTGCAACAGTTATTTAGGAAGGACGGATGACGAAAGGGTTGATAAAGTAATGGAGGAGGGCTCACTGATCCTTGTGTTACCTGGGAGAAGTACTAAAAGCATATGGTGATTGCTCTTCTCTCCAGGCTATACTGGGGAGAAAGAACAAGCGAGGATTTTTCATCTCTTGTCTAATAAATTACACAGACTTAATTTATTAAGATTTTGTTCTCAGGAGTTGGTAAGAAAGCCTGAGCCTTGAATGAAAGGATAGGAGATTACCAACACCTTCTCTGGCTCTTGGGAAAGGTGGCATGTCCTGTTTGCTGCTTTCGTTGATCTGTAGTAGACATTACAAGGGTTTTTAACATCTTTGCAGGAGTAGGAACCCCGTGGCCTTGCATCTCTTTCAAGCTGTACCAGCATGAAGAGTGCCTTCTGAAATCTGTGTTTCTTACCCCTCTGTATTTTGGTGATCTTGAAAACAAACTACCATTATTTCCATCACACAAACCCATCATTCTTTCCACCCTACCATATGGATTGCTACATTGAAGTCATTCTTGGATAGGTTATTCTTTGTGCTGGTCTGTAGGCTTTCCCTGGACCACAAAAAAAGTATGTGTGCTCCTTGTGTTGAGCCTGCCGCTCAACAGGAAGGAGAGCTGAGCTTCCAGTTTTCCACTTGCTGATACTATTTACCTGCTGGTTATAGTAAAAGAGAAGAGGTATGAGCTTGAAGCTTTCTTTTGTTCTTCACCTAGTTGTTCTTGCGTTGATTCCAGATGTATATTGTTTCCCAAATGAGACAAAAATAATCCTGAAATATAAAGGGTAGTCATGCAACACATGACCAAAAATATCTGTATAAAAATAGAAGTCTCAAAGTTTGCAGTTTGAGTGTTTTCATCTAATGACTGTGGAATTGATTTTATTCCCTCCCCCCCTTCCCTGAGCTTCTGGAAAATAAATGTTTCGGGTAACACCAAGTCCTTGTAGACAGCAGTACTTAATATCAGCGTAGCCAAATATCTGCAGTAAATAATGTCATGGCTGAGGCTTGCCTTGAAGAGTTTTTTGTTGCATGTGTGAATGTCGTGGTTCTGTAATAGGTTATGCAGGATTTGTTAACTTGGGAGGATGAAGAAGGCAAATTTACTTGCTTTAGCTAATTCTAAGGTTGTATAGATATTCTTCGTGCAAAATCTAAAGGACAATCTTGTATTAATTCATTTTAACATTCTTCCAGAGTCCATAGTGGTGCCAGAGTTGTTTTTTGTTGAAGTTTTCTTTTCTTTGTTGATTCCGGTTTTTTTTCTTCTCTTTTGTCTTGTACACTCTCCTGAAAGCACAATAGCTTGGTAACCCTATACTGCAGTGTGCTGTTCTTGCATGGTACTGCTACTGGCATCTCAGCTTGATTCGTCTTTCGTTTGTATAACAACTCTTTAAGAAGTGCTTCATGAAGGAATAAAATGTGGGAGTTTGCTCTGCTCGTAGCTGCTCCAGAAGCCAGGACATGAAAGTGACTTCTTTTAGGTAGCAGGTGTCATCTTGGTGACAGTTTAACTTAATACTGTGTCATGTCCAGGTGGATGTGTACAAAGAGCCTTGGAAAAGAGCACCTTGGGCAACTTAAGCAGGAAGGAATGAGCAGGGCTGTTGAGCCTGGCAAAAAGATTGAGATAACACCACTTTCTGTTTCTCAACCCAGTTAGGGTAGGGCCCTCTCTATTGCTTTGATAGCAGTTTCTGCCTAATTGGTTTCTGAAACTGGAAGCCGCCCATCCTGCTCTCCTTGCTGGAGAGAGGAAGATCACTCCCTTCCAGGAGCCTGCTGGCATGATGTGTCTGGCCGTTGCTGATTCCAGCCCTGTCCAGCTTTCTTACTGCTGCTGGGTGAATGGCTTTCCTCATGCCTAAACTTGACAAAAAATGCTACGAATGGGGCCAGCTAGTGACCACGTGTGCTACAGCAAAAAGTGTCTCATGCTGTAGTGCCCCAAAATCTGAAAAGGAAGAAAACAGTCATCTGCTGTCCTTAATTCTAACTGCCAAACGATTTTATTCATGTTGTTAGGCATAGTTGAGCAGAAAAATAACTAATAAGAAAGTGAGGCCTGCCAATGGACCCGTCAAATGATAATTTGATTAATTATTCTGCTGTGTCCCTCGTCTTATTTCTGTGACTTGGTAGTTTGGTTGGTTGTTTTCTTTTAAGATGTATTGGGGTTTATCCTGAACCTTTTCTGTTTGTTCCATTGTTGTTAAGTGCTTTTCCTCTTATGCTGCTTGCCAGAGGTGATCCCCTCTTGTATCATTGCTCAGTTCACCTTTTGCATTTCTTAGCAGTACTTTAACTGCCTTGTTCACCTGTTTGCACAGCTGTGGAACCCCATATTGCTTATGGAATATGTGCCATCCTGGCTCTGGGAATCATTACATGGCTTCATCCCATCATTCCCCTTGACAGGGCTTTACAGATATCACAGAGCAGTGATGATTTATGTACTTTGATCTTTTTCTTGGAGGATAAGACAAGCATTGTATTGGTGTCCATTGCTGAAGGCCACCCCATAGTTTGAAGGGTTTCCCTTTGCTGCCCTGAGAGTTCTTTAGTTTTGGTGTATTCTCTCTAAGTGCTATAACATAGAACATAAAGGATTTTCAAGTATTGTTGTTGAGTTTACTTCCTGCAGGTCTTCATAATGCTAGAAATCTGTGGGCTCTTGGCTATAGCTGTTCCATTACCTTGTGCTCTTTCTTGAACTGGATGGATGAGTGATGTGAAGATGGCCCTGAAAGCCTGTGGGGGAGAGGAGTCTGTGTCTGCAAAAAACACTGCAGTTAAAGCTTTGTGCTGTGACCAGCTCTAGCATGTTCTGAAATGAATTATTGCCAAATCCCTTAGTTATTTGACTACAGTAGCCAGTAACATGCAAGGTGGTTGGAGAAGACTTGAAACCTCTTGGTTTGAGCTGTTGGGATCTTTGTTTTGGTGACTTTGTGGGTCCCATTTTGATTTGTAAGGTCTGCTAGCTTTGAATTTCCATAAATTTCTATATACCTAAGACACGGACACTATTCTAGAGTTTGCTCCCTTTTGTTTTTGTTGAAAAAAATTAACTTTACTCTGAGGACTTTTAGTCACCCATAGCTAGTGTGGGAAGTGCTAAAGTGACTGTCTCCTGCAAAAGCTCTATGGCTGGTGGAGTTAGTTGGCTGCTTTCTGAATTGAATGAGCATCAGCACAGTGCAGTCTTGAAAAACAGCTGTGAAAAGAAGCTTGTTTAAATGTCTGTGGAACAGTTATAATTTTTCTTTGACCCAAGCAATATGTAACCCAAAATGTTACCTTATCTGTGCTTACATCAGTAAGCTGCACAAATAGATGCTTCTGTCTTGAAAATAAATGCTAATTACAGCTTTTACAATCTGACAAGGAAAGATATTCCCACAGACATAAAGGCTCAAACCCCCTCTATTTAAGTGCAAGACCAGGAACCTCCTTGATGCTTCTTGTCTGATAGAAGTTGTTGCCAAGGTGCTGCATGCTGTCATTAGGGAAAACAAACTTATAAAATGTCATAGACCACCAGGTCTCTATTTTCTTAAATTGATTTAAATTGTAGCCATGTGTCAGGTGCCTTGGACAACTTAAAGTGAGAAAGACATGAGACATGGTAGCAAGACACACCTCTGTGAGAAATGGTTACATCACAGTCAGGCTCAGATGAGATGTTCCTGGCCAGTGCTGCTGTATCCTGTTCCAGAAGCCTGAAGTGAAGCTCTGCCTGAAGCTTTTGTAAACTAGATTTGGATGACCACTGTAGATGGAAGAACTGCTTTCACCAAATCTTCATAATCCTTGCTGCCCCCAGTGGCACCAACTTAACCATGCTGCAGAGAGAGGGTCAGTTGTCTAGGGGTAGTCCATGAGACAGGGCATGTTCAACTCAATCCTATTTACTTTTTAACAGTACTGCCGTGTGATGTTCTGTCTGGAGTAAGAGAGATGAGGTGATTTCAACAGAAATCTGTTGGAGACTTTACTGAAAGCGTTTCTGTATCACCCTGTGAGAACTGTCAAAAACGTGGATGCCCAGAAGTCATACTGATGTGCCTCTAAAAGATGTGGACAGGGGTTTCTCTTGTATGATCAGTGCTATCAAAGAATCTTTTCATTAGGTGCTCTTGCACAGATGACTTGTCTGTTGTTTAGAAGGGGAAATAAAGCAAAGCAGTTCGTTCTGTACCTTTATCTCTTGCAGACGGGAAGTGGATCTAAGCATTTAAGGCAATTTGTGTTCTCACCCTTGTCTGTCTTATAATGGAAGAAAGGAGAGTGGTAAGATAGCTTGTCAGTGTCGAGCACTGTAGGCTTTTTTTAAACAAAAGCTGTACAGCAACAGCTCCTTCAGAAGGGGTGGCACTAGCCTTTGTCAGGAGCATTGCTACTTCTCCATAGCAGTCCACCCAATATTACGTGGCTTAGCCTTGTCAGCCGCGGGGCTGTAAACTTAACAGCAGTACCAGTGTTTCCTGCATGTGCACTTGCCTAGTGAGTTAATATTAACTGGGTGAAAATGAGTTGCCTAGTATCTTCCATGTGTTTGATTTCTTGTTGATTTGCTAAGTTTCTGCATTAGTAACGTGGAATCAATTCAGTTGAAGGAGTAACGCTGTGCTGTTGTGGAGGGCCTTGGTGGCTGCCATTGGAAGTGCACTTCAGCTTGCTTCTAAGTGAGGACTAACAGTTAAGGAAAATGTAGTTTCGTAACTTCATTAGTTCTGAAGATGGCCAAATGTCTCTTGCTTTGTAGTTATGTTGAAAGTAGCGATTGGCTGTTAATGCTGGTATTTTCCCTTCCTTTAGGTAGCTTCTGCTGATTTTACTTTTGAGTCTGGAAACTCTCTCTTAAACATAATGTATCACAGGAATGTGTAGTGGTATTGTTACATTGTTTGGTGTGTCTCTTCAGGCGGTTGGGTGGATGTGAAGAAAGCTGGTAGAAGTCCAAATGCCTGAGCGTAGATGATTGTAATAAGAGACCTGCTGTTAAGAAGAGAAAGGGAAGATATTCCTCATTGATACCACTGGATAAGTAATGCTGTAGAGGGTGTACAGGGCTTGGCAATACTGTCCAGCTGCGCATACATGAAGTGTTGGAGTGCAACTGCAAAAACTGCTGCAGGCCTTTGGGTCAGAGCACTTTGAGAGAACTTGGGTGTTGGCTCTGAAGTTCTAACCAGACGGGAAGCAGCAGCTGAATTTTTCCAACTGAGGCAGACTTCTTACAGCCACAACTGTAGAACGTGGTCTGTTTTGGCTTTTTTAGTAGGAATATAATTCTTGTAGACTACAAGTCGTGTAGTTCAAAGAAGTATCTTTTGCCAGGAATGCAGGCAATTGTTTAGTTTTCAGACAGGCCAAGAATATGTTTTGCAGAAAGATAAACTAAAGTGTGGCTGTTGCTACGAGGAAGAATTTGATTTTTTTTTCTTGCAGTGTGGGAAGAGGAAAGATTATTTAGTTGCAGCTGATAGCACCAATCTGTTTGATTTTCTTGATTCACAGCCTGCTGCAGTTGCACAGCGCCTTCGTTATTATTTGTATCCAGTCTCATATATTTCATTTGTTTTAAGTATCTAAGTAAAAAAAGAATATAACACAATAAATTGACCTGTATGAGTGGGTTTCCTTGAGGGAGGAAGGGGACATAAATTCATCAGCCTAAACAGACAATATTTGGCTGTTGTCCAAGTAAACATGAATCATTTGGCACAGATCTGTATCCCCGTGAATGAAGTCCATAGCCATAAATGAATTTACCCACATTTGTGGGAGGTTGGGTATCAGCATCAGAAAGAATGTTTTGTGTCTTGCTGAGAGAATAAAAGCTTTTTGGCAACGTGTACTTTTTGCAAGTGAATAGATGTGAGGCTTCTGGAATGTTTTTTTTTTTTCTTTATATGTACAATTGCTCAATTAAAACCTAAAGAAGGAGAAAATAGTACTGTCCTTAAGAGATCTTATCTCTTCACCATTTCACTTGCGTGCTTACTCATCATTATACACACTGGCTGGGATATGTAGAGTGTAATATAGAATTAGCAGCCTTCCGGTTCCGGAAGGGGCTGCAGGAAAACTGGGGAGGGACTTTTTATGAGGGTGTGGATTGATGAGGAGGAATGGTTTTAAGTTAGAAGGGGAAGATTTGGATTAGAGATTAGGAAGAAATTCTTAACGATGAGGGTGATGAGGCGCTGGCACAGGTTGCCCAGGGAAGCTGTGGCTGCCCCATCCCTGGAGGTGTTCAAGGCCAAGCTGGATGGGGCCTTGGGCAGCCTGGGCTGGTGGGAGGTGTCCCTGCCCATGGCAGGGGTTGGAACTGGCTTTAAGGTCCCTTCCAACCCAACTCATTCTATGATTCTATGCTAGTGTAGTAGTTTCAAATTAATTTATTTTGTTCCTCAGAGAACAGAGAAGCCTTACTAACAAAATTTCAGTTTTAGAGTCTTTTAAATACACTTTCAGAAATTGTTAATTTTGGATTACATGTTTTGGTAACCACAACAGTCTGCAGGGTTGACTTGAGTCTTGGGGGAAATGCTTTAAAGGCCTATGGAAAGTTAGATTTTTTTTTTTCCTGTTTGCCTGGTTTTGTTTTCTGGCAGGTCAAATAGTGAATGTGCTAGAGATAAAAGCATGAGGTTTATGCAGAGTGGGAGAACTTTTCTATTCCAGAATATTCAGATGATACTTCTCAGTGGGAGGGCAGAGAGGGCTTTGATGGGAACTCTCAGGAGGGAAGGTGCTGCTGTTTTTAGATTGAGCTCAAATTTCAACTTGCTGTTCCTTGATCACTGCAGTAGGAATGAGTTAGTTTAGGGCTGTTTATAGGGTTTTAATATGCAGGTAGCAAGGGGATGGCAGTTGAGTATGTTTTTTTGGACTCTTCATGTGTCTGAGTAATAAAGTTCACCAGGAAAGTCTCTGAATGCTGTTCAGCTGGAGTTTTAGGAATGTAGTAGGCTTAATAGAAGATCTCTGTAGGGAAGCGAATGCTACCAAATCTGCAAGTGTCTTCTGTTTAATGATGGGCTTAAATTCAATGGACTGAAGCTTCTCTTTGGCAGGAGTTACTGCCTTTCAGTGTCCATGGAAGCTGACAAGGGCATAACTGGGATCTGTAACAGTAAAAGAATGGTGGCTGTTTTCCCAGGTGGCACGTCTGAAATGCCTGTGGGATTTTGCAGGCAGGTATAGATATTCATGAGGCAACAAACATCATTTTCTGTGCAATGTCAATGCTTTGGCTTAATGAAGTATGTAATTTTTAATAAAATACACCTGGTTATTTTTTCACTGGTAATATTTGAGCAGATTTTTGTTATAGTGGACCAACTCTAAGAGTGGTGCAGAGGTGTTTGTGCTGTGTCCATAATGTCATAAATACTTGTATTGAGACAGTGACACTGCCTGCATTTCCAGCTATCTAGTGAAAGCCTAATTGCCTTTCTTACCTGGTGGCGTAATTAAAAAGTGTAAATTTTTCTGGAGTTAATTGAGAACATGCAGTAGCTACACATACCTTTTAATTTATTCTGATGTTACAGGGGCATTGTTTCAGGTGAGGTTTTTTTGTCTATTTTGTGGTTGGCTGGGTTTTATTAAGGGGCAGCTGGAATTGGGAAAGGATTCCTGGCAACCCTGGTCAAATTCAGTAGATTCCACATGAAAACAAATGGTGATAAATTGTCCTCCAACAACTCCTTTTACTCTGTTACTTTTTACATGTGTTTGTGGGTGTGGAGAGACATGCACATATGCATTGTCAGAAGTATGATGTGGAGTGGAGGAGATCGTATAGGCTTCTGAGATGTGGAATTTAAACCTAGACCATGTGTGAAGGATTTGCTATAGTGTTTCTACTTTAAAGCCTTTACACACTGCTTTAAAGTGTTCTGCCAAGTCTGGGTTGACTAATTATATTTCTGCAGACCAAACTTGGGAGTTATGTTTTGATACTTGAACAATAATTGTTTTGTCAGAAATTGCGAACCTGTTTCTCATTTGACTTCACATGATACGTTCTGTGACTTGGTAATGTCCTGTCCTGGTAGCATTAACATTTAATTCTGATGCTGCTAAGGGAGCTCTGAAAGAAGCTGTGTTACAATCTAATGTACTGTCTTCTATTGCTCCAAATGCCTTGTTTTCTTTGGTTGTGACTATCTGAGATTTCTTTCCTGGCTGTGGGTTTTGCATTTAAGTTGCCATCAAGCTTGTTTTTAAAAAACATATTGGTAAGGTAGGAGATAGGGTTTATTGAATTTGGTAAATGGTCAAGATTTTTGTGTGTATGTGGCTATAAAATTGAGTATTTTTAAAACTCTTAAGAGATTAGTTTTGAAGTATGGACATAATCACTCTGTGACTGTACAAAAAGACTGCTTTTATATGGTGACTTGAAAAGCTTTTGATATGGGGAAGGCTTGAGGCACACTTTGCAAGCCCTGTTCAGCGAGCTTATAACAATCTGTACTGAACACTAGGATACAATACACATGGATTTTTCAGGGTATTATTGCAAAAGCAAGAAAATCAAACACCAAAACGCCCAAACCAATTGTAACGTTACATATCTAGTAGGTGTATATCTGTCTTTTTTAAAAGGAGATTATAGTTTATCTGTCACTTTTTTTGACTAGGTGATTTAAGCATTACATTGAACCATTCTTACTGTAGGATTGCTATGATTAATATATGGAAAAAGTATAGGGATTTGACAATGCTTTTGATATTTCAAGCTAGGTTTATGCTAGTGTAGCATATACTGTCATGGAAATGCCGCAAACCTGTAGACGTCTCCTGTTCTGAATTTTTGGATAGGTTGATTTTGCTTCTTAATGTACGAGTACCGAAGTTTATATTTACTTCCAAAGCTGCTCATGGTATTCTTGTTTAAGTATCTGGGAAGGCTGGTAACATGTTGATTTTTAACTTGCTGATTTTGTCTGTTCACACTTAACCGGGCAGCCTGCTGTCTTCTGTACTGTGGTGCTTTCACCTCTCTGTGTTCTTGTGTACTGTTGTGCTTTCTGTGAAGTCCCAAAGTCGTGGTGCACTGGGGTTTGGTGTATAGGCTCACCTGCAGGACTGCGCAGCCCTCACCCGGTACTTTGCAGGTATGCTTTGAGTCTATATGAACGGAATAAACAATTCTGATGGGAACTGGGTGGGGGGAAGGCTAGTAGGAGCAGTATCTGTGTGGTGTGCTAGTACACCCAATAGTTTTCAGGAAAATGAGGAAGGAACATATGAAAAATGCATCAGTAGTTCATGAAACTGTACAACTGGTGCAGGGTGTTTATGCAGTAAGGAGACCAAAACATTTGCACTGAAGACGAGACTTTCTAAAAGACTGCTGTGCATAGGGTACTACAGTTTTGCTTTGAGACTATAGATGCAATTTTTTATGACTGTAGTATATTTGAAAGACCTTTCAAAGACCTTTATTTCTAAGTACAGCAGAGAACAAAGGCAAGAATTTCTAAAAATTCTTATAACGTCCAGGATTTTGTCAGGAAAAGCAGTTAATAAAGGGGTGGAGAATTGATGAAGAGGAATAATGAGCTTTCATCTGACATTGAAGAGAAGTAACTGAACTCCTGGAGATTTGTTTGTTGAAATCCCTTGAATTGCTTTGGGCATCTCTTGTGCTGTCTTACTCTGATTTCTCATTCTGTCTGTGTTGATGTGAAAGCCGTTCATACTTAAAAAACTGTGCAGTGAGTCAGGTAGTGATTATTTGACCACTGCTGTTTCTTACCACTTCTTACCCTACAGTATGGAATTATTTTTTCTATGGAATTATTCTGTGGATGGAGCCAGCTCTGCTGTCACTTATTACTAGTTTGTATGCTTGCATGGAAAATAAGTCATTAAACATTAAATATACAACTACCTCATAGTACCCTTCCCCCATTTTTTAATGAGAATTAAAAGAGCTAATGCAGCAGTGTTGGCATTCCACCAGATTTGGGAATTATATATGAAATATTCTCCTTTGTAAAATGTTTGGATGTTCTGAGATATACATTATATAGTGCATAACTCTTCAAATAATGTAAAAAATGGAGCTGAACTGTAGTGATGTATTGGAATTTGGGCAGTCTGACTTGAAAGTCGATATTGCTACTGAAAGTTCAAGAGTGTGCTTTCTTCTGTAGAACACAGGAAGGTAGGCTGGTGCAGTTATGAATCACTTTTACTTCTTGGTGAAATATGAAGAAAAAAATAAATTCCTTTGTGCTACCAGAAGAGAAATAGCTGAAATCCTTTAGAAGTTGTTTGAAACTGCTCTTTTGAAAAATAGGGCACTCTTCAGATTCTTACCAAGTGACCCACCTTGTGGCTGTTCTTTGAAGAAAAGGATGTGTAGACCGCCAAATTGAAACCTCTTAAAACCATATGGGCCATGGAACGTGCTGGTAAATGGACTCAACTGTGTGGCGTGAAAATGCTTGTTGAAAAACATATTGGCCACTAAAAACTTTCAAGAAGTGATTTTTTTTTTTTGAATACTGTTGTTTTTTCTCCAGTGATTCATTCATAGCATAATTTTATATCTTGTGTCTTTATGCAGCTGAGAGCTCTTTGTTCTCATAAACTAATGTTAGACATGGCCAGCAAGATGCAGTGTGGGAGTACAATTTAATTTCTTGTTAGTAAATCTACTGAATGTGGTTAAAATATAAACGTGTGCCATAGATATATAGATTTAAGGCATATATCTGTATGCGTACCTCCTGTTAATTACTGTGCTGTTATTCTTTTGGTGTTTGTTTATAGCTGCTCTTGAAGACAGGAGAGCGGATTAGGCAATGTCTTGATCTGACCTGGTATGTCTATTCTTGCAAATGAAATGTCTTTATATTGTCTGTGCTCACTTCCACACTGTTAACTGTTTTACATCCCCTGGCAGAAATTTAGGCTTTTGTTTGTCTGAGAAGGGTCTGCAATGATTATAAAATAACTGTTCCTTTGAAGTTAGTCAGGAGTTGTCAGATTAGGAGGATGGGTCAAGGAAGCTTTGCAGGGTTTTCTTGGATGTAGTAGTAAGTTTTTTGCATGTGATCCAAGTAAACTTTCTAGATTTGAGATTTACATTCCCTTTAGAGGTCCTCCAAGGACTGAAGAGCATGTGTTCAAAATGGTCTTTGCAAAGGAGTGATGCTGAAGTAGGATGAAATTTGGGCAGTGCAGATGTAGGTAGTCTCTTACTCTTCAGTAAGAGTTGGCTGTGCAAATAACAAGGTAGAGGGTAACCGCGAAGGCAGGAGATCTGCAGAAAAGGATCTGAAATTAGCTGTTTGCACAGTGGCCATGAAGCAACTGATGTTGCAGAACTAGTTAATGGTTTAATGAATGTATTGACAGGAATATTGTGTAAAACCCACAGTATTAGCTTTCTCACCTCTTGGCATGCTAATAAGTCTAAGTTGAAGTGCAGCATCTAGTTTTGGTATTGCGTTAGATGAAGAAGAGTTGCAGGCAAAGGGGAGTGGTCAGAGATCTAGAAAATGTGCTCCAAGGGAAAGCTGAAAGTGCTTTGGATGATTTCTTCTGCTAATGTTATCAAATATGTTAAAGGTAGCTGGAAAGAAAAGACTAGTCTGTTATCTTCTGCACTGGAGATGTAATGTTTTGTGGGCTTAAACTGCAGCAAACATGCTTTAAGTTAGTTGAGTCGACTTTTAAGAGCAAGGGAGCACTGGAATAGATTAGGAAGGCTGTCAGGTTCCTGGCAGTCGATGTTTTAAGAATGAAGATGTTTGCCAGGTAATTTATGTATAGAATTTTGGAGAGGTTTTAATTAAGACAGCCTGTGGTCCCTTATGGTCTTATTTTCTGTCATTCTGGTTATTTCTGCACGGTCTTGGGATGAATTTCAGTTACAGCACAGTTCTCCCCTTGGGATGAAGTAGCCTCGTGCTCCTGGCAGCTGGCTGGCAGTTAGTGTATGTGAAGCTGAGGATCTGTGAAACTGGCCACAGCTTTAACACTTCAAGACTAGATAGGTTATCTTGGAGAGGTTAACTTCAGCCTGGGAATTTAGCATATGCAGTGGTTTGTCCTAGCCTTGACATTTAGCTCTACTTTTGAAAGAACTGTCTTAGCCTTAGAGTTGAGGTAAACGGACTGTATTTTGAAAGGCTTAGTATGTTTGGGGAGTCTGTATTTTTAGTCAGAGTTTTAAATCGGCTCTGAATTTTGTTTTGTTTTGCTGTAAGTGTTCAAATGAAAGCTTACTCTAGTTTAGTACTTCTGTACTGCAGCTGAGAACCACAGACTTTCTATGGCGGATGTCTGGAGCTTGCTTTGTGTGGGTCCTGAGGAAAAACAAAGCTTTCCTTTGATTTTTTGGTCCTTTCTTTCTTACTTCAACACAAGTGTTTAGTGCAGGTGAAGAACTGCTCAGAGCTTCAGGCCTAGACCAGCACCACGTTGCAGTAGCTGTATAAGTACCAAGCTTATGATGGGAGATGTCTGTGCAAAAGACGTACACTAAGTAAATTATTAAATAGCAGAATGCCATTGCATGAGGAATATTAATCCCTTAATAGACAACTGTCTGTTGACAGTCACTTTATTTTTGATTTAACAAATGGGATAATGTCAGGAGATGGTATGAAGAAACCAGATGTTATATAGAGCGTTAAACAAGAAAATAAATTCTTGGGATGGCACATCTGTGGATTGTAGTTAGATATTTTCTTTTTATTTTATTAGCACTCTGATCCAAATGTCAAAGATTTGATGTGAATCTTGCAAATGAAAATGTGCCTTTTGTCACTTCTAGTCTCTAGATTGTTTAGGGATTTTAATTGACATATACCTAGCTTTCTGACATAAAAGTAAGAGGGATGTATGAAACCGTTAAACCTGGAGTTCTCACATGAGACACTATAAAGATACTTTAGACCAAAAAAGATTCTCTGTACAGATTTGCTGTTTACCATTTGGTGTGGAAACTGACTAGACCTAAACAAATGCTTCTTTTACTGTGACTTTCAAAACTACAGTCTTTTTTAAGGTACCTATGAGGTTACTGTGGAAGGTTGGAATCTTTAACTACTGTTAATATAACTTCTTTTAAAATGATAATCTGGTTTTGTAAAATTCTGTTGATGCCTTGCTTCCGTATACCAAGTGATTACAAATATTTGGAAATAGATGTGAAATTATTTTATTTTCTTTATAATCTGCTCAAATGAGGAAAAACAAGAAATGATAACCCTGAAGCCATATGTCAAAGTCTCCTAAGGTACAGAAATAGTCCTGAATGCCTCTTACTCTTCTGCTGATGGAAGGATTAAACCATTAGCTGCAAGATAGGCTCTTGCTGGAGACTGCTGTGCTTCATTTCTAGGCAGCCCTTTGCTTAAGGCTGTGCTTAGTGTTTGTTCTGGCTTTGAAATGCACAAAACAGTTCATCTTTTGGATGACTTAGACTGTCGGGGCATACAGTTCTTTTTTTGTCTGCAGCTGTCATCATCTGAATGATGGAAGAGTTTACAGCTTAGATATCGTGGAAAACTTGCTCCTCTTCCCTGTTGATAGCTGTGAGAGACTGGTGTGCTCCTGTTGACGTTTTTCAGCTTCAGTGCTGTGATGGTGACAAGAAGTCAACAGAATAACCTGGTTTCAGAAATAGCTGCTAGGAAAAGGAGTAAGGTAGAGGCTAACCAAGAGGTCTTTTTTGCTTATTGGGATCATTCCTATTTATTGAGTTTTCAGAAAATGGATAAAGCTTTAAAATGAATAATAACAAGAATCCCTTCTCTTCCCTGAGCTTGTTTTTGTGTTCAGGATTTGTTAGTTGAGCATGAGACAGTTAGTATGCTAACTGAAATTGTAAGTTGGTGCAGTTGTTATTGAAATATCTGTCTCATGGAGAAGACAAATGAGAGAAGTACTCATTTCTCCTTTTCTATTTTTAGTATATTCTAGATATTTAGTATATAGTAAATATTAGTATACTAATATTTAGTAAAAATATTTAGTAAATATTTTGTCTCTTTGTGTATAAAAACTTCCAGTTTAAGTGGTTGCATCTCAGTTTCTTGCTCCTTTGCCTCAGTTCTGACTAGTATTTGTGCTTGAGACCACATGGAACCACAGTTCTTGAATGGAGTTCTCTGGGAAGCGTTATGCTTATTGTTTGCAAAGCCAGAATTTAGCTAGTGTTACGCTTGGGGGGGTGTGGGCTGGTGGTGACGTTTGTGGGTTTCAGTTATGCAAATATGTTTTACGAATATAAAGATGTGATTTTGAGGGAAAAGAGTAAGTGGAATGGCAAACTTGAAAATGGGTCAAGTTTAAAGAATGTGGTGGTGTACCTTGAGATTAAACCAGAAAGCAGTGATAATTTAATGTTTCAGATTGTACTAATATCTTAAATATGTTTTTTTAGATGTTTCAGAACTTTTTTGATACTGGCTTTCTGAGCTTTTTAGAAGTGGTGGTAGAAGCATATGTGCATGGGCTAGGTTTCCATATTTGGACTAAAATTGATGCGCAGATCAGTGGATCCAGCTGGGAGGTTTTTAATTAAACATGCTAATTAAGTCATGTGGTGTGCTGAAAAGCACTGCTCGGTTATAGTGGAAAAGAACAGTTGCTTTGGATTGAGTGAAAGAGAACTACTTCATTGTACCACCCTTCAGATTCCTACCAATGGGAGTAGGATATGAAGTCAAAACTCATTCAAGAAAATCTGATTAATGGCAGTGAAGCTTACATTCTTCTTATTTTGTTACATCTTTACTTTTCTGTTCTTAGGAATTTGTTCCGTGTTAAAGATTGTTTACTTTCACTAATATGAGAGTATGATAATGTACAGGAATACTTAAGTGACCATGAATTCAGATGTCTTGGAAATAACATGCTGTAACTTGAAGAGCTCATTATGCTGCAAGCCCATCATTTGGAAACGTGCATGGACAAAGTTTTGCACAGGGCTGTTGGTGTAATTTGGACATCTGAACGATACAGTTGTAAATGTTGTAGGTGATTCTGGGTAGTGCACTCCAGTCGAGGCAGGGACATGAGTAAAGTCATGGGGTACTGTGCATCCATCTGATCACTTGGGCTCCTCAAAAGGGGAATTCAGTCTAAAGCACAAGCCAGGATTGTCAGGGTGAACCTGGAAGTGAAACTGATTATGTTTGTCTTAATTTTAGCAAAATAGTAGCCGGAGAGACTTTGATTTTAATACACCACCAACAAAACCCTCGAAACCCCAACTTCTTCAATGCTGAGGGGAATGTTTTGACATGTCATAGAGGTGTCCTCTGTTGTGGCTTGAGCAGGAAGCCTTAGTTGCTTTTGTTAGGGAACAGCTGTGTGCCTTCATCCAGGCCACTGAAGTGGCAAGGATAAAGCTAAGATGAATAAATAGAAACATACGAATTTAGTTGTTTGTGAATGTGTGTGGAACATTTCTTTGTGGCTAGTGGTAACTAGAGCAACCATGTAACTTTATCAGATGTTGAGTTGTCTTGACTTGCATTGGGTTTAGGAACTTTCTATACCGGCAGACTTGTTTTCCAGTTTCTCTCCTGTTTAAGATTTGGGAGTGGGTCAAAAACTCCTTTTTGTCTATATATGATAACATATTTTTTTTCCTCAATGGTTTCTACCAGGAAAAAAGAAGTAAAAGAAACTCTAAGCTATATTGAATTTTTCTATATTGTCTGAGTTTCAAACATTCTTTAAGAGGCATTAGTGGGGTTTGTTGTTGCCTCTAGCATATTAGGAATGTTCATGGATTGTTTAGGTGAATCCCCTTGTCATTTTAAAGTCCATAACTACCGATGTTCTGGTTGTAATGCAAGTGTAGGAACTGAATGAGTATTATGCAATGAATTATGTCTGTCTTGAACTTTAAATTGCTTTTAGTTGTCACCATTTTTGGAGCCTGATTTGAAGGTGGATTATTTGATATATAGAGGAGTGTTGGAAGTAGTATCCAGTATGAGAGAATATACTAGTTAGTGCTACATGTTAGGATGTCGTAGAAAACTAGTTGATTTGAACATACTGTCAACGTGCCTTACCTTCTGAAAATGAAAGTACAATTAAATTTTTGGAATTCTTGAGAGAAATGGGTCATACTGTTAGAACAGTCTTCTGTAAGCAATCAGTGTGATAGTGTGGATACTTGAATTCAGTGTTTTGCAGTATTCATAGATCAGGACAACATATTGGAGAAGAAAGTGGGAGAACTACTTCAATCATGTTTAGTTGTTTGTTTTTCTTAAGAGGGACAGAGTATGTATCAGTCCTTGTGTAGAAGATCCTTAACCAAATCATAAGCCTTACAATGAAGGCAGTTGCATAAACTTCTTTAAGTTCTCTTTTAAGTGCTTTTTTACCTCTAGTATCCAGCTTTTTTTTGGTTGTGTATTTTTTTTTTTAAATAATAAGTTAAAGTACCTCTTTTTGCTTTTAGCAAAACCATTGTATATCAGGTGTGGGTAGAAGAGTTCTTTCTCTGGTCCTCTTGACCTCTTTTTCTCAAATGATTTTGGGGGGGGGGGAAATTGAAAACTGGTTTTGGTCAGACTGCCACACCTATTTCCACTCACTGTTCTTGAGTCTCTGACCTACTAATAGTAAAAACTTTGCTAGAGCGCTTTTTATTTCAAGATGTTAGCCAAAAATCTTGAACAAGTTAAGACTGTTGATGGTTGAAGGTGGTTTGATTGTGAAAATTTGTTTTCTGATGCTTCTGTAAGTGAGGAGGTTCAGCATTGCGTATGCCTGAACCAGGTCAAACCCCCTTTTGACAGGGAGTTAATTCTAAAACTTAAAGTACAGTTTATGTTGTGCTTCCAAGTATAGGGAGCCTTGACAAGCGTTTGTTTGGATGATGACTTTCTACACTTCTCTTTATTCCAGGTCCTGTTGGACTTTGATAAAAATGCATGCAAGTGTCTGCTTATCATGGTTTATTTCTTTTTAATGTAATGTTGAGGTGTGCCAGTTTTTCTTAAAGTACCATTCTCTCCCTGTTCACTTTTCTGCCAAGGTTCTTCTGCATTGAACGTTTTTGCTAAACTCTTGTTTGTTGATTTATTTTCCCTCTAACTGATATCTCTTAAATCAATAAGCACAGCTTTAAAGGAATCATTACAGGGAATTTTTTCAGCGTTGCTGTTATGTTTCTTCAGTAGCGTGGAGTGTATTGTGCTTGGATAGTTGAGCCCTATCCCTAAGGATAGTTGAGTCTTAACTGCCCCAGTGACATTGTTACTGATTGCACACGTGCCACTAGATCCTACAAGGTGCTACTGGATCAACAGTGTTAGGAAAGACCTTCTGTCAGTGCTGAATTCTTGCTGAAGGTGTATGTCTGTTCCATGAAAATAAGATGCTTGCTTGTGCCTATCAAGTAGTTCAGAGTGTGTGCGCGCTGTGCGTGTAGCAGATAAAAAGAAAATGTGATACAGTAAGTACCAGTTTAATCTGCTCTTTGAGGGTGTTTCTGGTGCTCTTGGTCATTGTGAAGCTTTAATGCAGCAGGGGGTGAAATTAATAGTATTTACGAAGTCCTTGGTCCTTTGGAGTAGCTCCCTCAGTTTTTGGTAGCTTCATCACTTCACAGTTTAGAAGTGTGCTTAAGTCTTGGTGCAACTGTGCAAAAACTTCCTGAAAGCCTGGCAGGTTGTGTCTTCTGGGTGTGAGATGTCAGCCTCTTCCACTGCTGTCACATACATAGAGTTTATAACCGGATGTAAACAGGCTTGAACTTCTAAACTGTGGCTTGAAGACTTCTTTGTTGTGGTTTTCAATTTTTTATTTTTTTTTGGTGAAACCAGCATACTTGTCCTTTTTGATGTAGGACCATCTGGTTTTGAACTTGAATATGAGTTTGTTCACCAAGCCTGCAGGTGGAATCTGAGGTGCTGAGACATGCGAGTTGCTGCGTATGTCTGAGGGTAGTGTTCCACCTTGTAGTGAGGCCATAAAATAACCACAGTTGTAACAAAGGTGTTAAACATTGCATGTGAATTTTGCATGTGGCCAGTCATGGCTTTCCTTGGTTTCTTCTGACCGCTAGCACATTTCCTGCTGGTGGGTCCATAAAGAGGAATTGAGGTAATTTTACCTGTATCTGTCTTGAACATGTGAATTAAAATGAAATGTTTGTCAACACTGTAGGCGTGGAAATACTTGGTTTTGCCTGATTTTTGTAAGTATACTTTGTCCTTTGTTTGTTGACAAATTGGGCGCTCAGTCAGATTTTTAAAATGTAAAAATTGTAGTTAAACACGAACTGTAATATTATTGGTTGATATTTTGAAATACAAAATATTAGATAAACTTTTTTTAATTTTAAAAAATTATTTGAAGTAAGAACTAATTGCTTTATCTTGGTTAGAAACAGTATGGAGCACATGGACTGTGGCCCTCTACCTCCAGATCTTGGCTTTCATGGTTCTCCGTGTGTGTTTAGACTCTTCTTGCCTCCATACTTCCCCCAGCAAACACCCAGATTACAGTTGCTATTTCTGGTTGTGATCCAGGGCTCAGAATTTATTGTTTTGCAGAAAAATAACGTTTTTCTGTACAGAATTCCTTGAACTATAACATGGCTGCCATCCATTGTTCTGAATGTGAGGCTGATGCTGCACTTGAATAAAAATGCCTGCTTTCAACATGTCCTGTTTCCCTGTGTTCCCAAAGGAAGTACAGTTAGATTGCCGTCACATACTGCATATTGGTCCTTGGCATGCCTCTGCATGGTAGACTTTAATTTACTGGGAAAACAGTGAAAGTCAGTGATCTACAGAGTTCTCTTTGGAGAGTTTTTGTGTTTTAAACATTGATGTCTGTAATGATGGCTGTAATTACTGCTCTGGGAGAAGTTCAGGTCTTTCAGCCTAACTAGCAAAGAACACAAGTATATTTGAACTCTGCAAACTGTCTTAAACAGCCAAGATAGTTGGGATCTCTGGCTGAGGTATGCTGTTATGCTTTTTGAGGGCTCTCTGAGGACTCTCCTGCTTTCCGTATGTATAATATATCCATTTATAAATTCTCAGAACATACAGTGTGCTTAGGGAAAGCCACTGTTAATTTGTTGAGGCAACAACAGCTTATTTACACAGCAGAGTGGTTGAGTCCTTTTTTTTTTAAGTAAGAATTTGGCTATATACTTTACTTAAACGTGTGGAATAACCAATGTTGCTTCTCTGCGCTTTAAAAATATCTCCAGTATATTTAGCTTATCCTTAGGAAGCTTTATTCCAGCAATAAGCATGGTGAGTTTCTGTTATGTTTAGAATATTGAAATAATGACGCACTTAACTTTCTACTATGGAAAGAGTTGTGTAAGTATGAATTGCTTTTTAAGAGTTGTTTCTTGCGTTGTGGTAACAGCTCTAAAGATGTTGCCTTTGGAGTTGTCAGACTATTGCACAATTTTCTTTGAGCCTTTATGTGGCAGCCTACTTAACCAAATCTAACGGTTGATAAAATCTTGACTTCCATTCAAGTTTCTGTCTTGTGATTTAGTTCTCTATATACGGGAGATGGAGGTCAAAAGAGGGTAAAATGCATAACTTTTCTTTAAAGAATTGATGAGTCTTTAATGCAAAACTTAGTTTTCATCTCTGAGGTTGCTGTAGAGTAGCTGCAAGGCTTCGGGTGGCGCTTGAACTGAATGTATTGCTCACTGCCACGGAGCTGGTGGGAATGACTCCCTTTTGGCGGAAGTTAGTGTTCCTTCTCTGTGGTAGTACGTATTTTGATGCCGAAAGTAGAGTTGGAAGCTGTGTAGGCAGTGAACACCTTATTCATAAGTACTGGAAAGTATTCTTTGAAGAGGCTCTGGTCTTCTGATGTTTTTCCATGTAAACTTGCTTTCCTTCAGCAGTGACAATGTTCTTTCATTTCAGTTGAGCCCTACTACAGGCAGGAGAAATGTGGTTGGACCTGGAGATGCTTAGTTTAAAGTAGTTGTTTCTGAATTTGGGTCGCTGGATGGATTGATCAGTGGTTACCAGGATGCTGTGCACTGGGGAGGTCCCAGCTCCAATAAACCTCTGCATGGTTAATAAGTTTTTGCTTAGCAGTAGTGGGGGGAACCGCTATCCAGTGTTTTGTCTGGGTTTGTGGTAAAATCGCCTTGTGGTCGTTGTTTTATCTTTTTATAGAAGGGGAACATTAGAGATTTTGTCTTTCCTGCCAGACCATATATGTTTCTAATAAGCTAAAGACAGCAAGGTATTCTAAAATGCTGTGTTTTGTGCCGTGTTTTTCTTGTGAGATGATGTACATTTTTGTATTGGTTTTGTATAAATGGTGCAAGAAAGAGGTGTGGTGTATATGCCTTATCCCAACCCCAAGGCATACTGAAGTTGTTAAGATGGATGTTGAGAATGAAAGGATTATGTGATGGGCCTTTTTTCCTGCATTAATTAAACAAGGCTTATTTGAGTTAAAACTGCAACATGTTGAGTAAAACTGCATCTTTATTTAAAAGCAGATGGTGGTTCCTCTTTTGGTTTATAATCAGTTTTTTTCTCCATCTGTTCACATGTGCCTTCTGTAAAACAGAAAATGAAATTTTACCACCTTTTGGGTTGTTGAGGTTCCAAGTCCCTTGTTATAAGTGTTCGTGTTCTGTAATGGGCAGCCCTGTACATTTTCTCTAGCTGATGGAAAGCCATGGTGGTGGAGTAACGTAAATCTATCCTTTTTCTGAGACACTTAATGATACGGTGTGCACTGTGTAGTAGGTTCTTCTGAGAAGTCTTATATATGATATAGCTTAGTGACCAAATCAATTAAGACTTTGATTTGAAGAAGCTATGCGGAGTTCTGTAACAATGTGTTTATGAAATGAGTAGTTGTTCTGATATATTTAGACACTGTTGTGCTCAACAATGAAATTGACGTAAGTTCTGTCTTGTAACTGTGATTTCTAAGTCAACCTTTTCTTTATTGTGGAGGTAAGCTTTTGCATTGATCTTGGTTGATCAAGTCAAGATGTATTAAAGGTGAGTTGTGCATATCTGATTTGGAGCAAGAAAAGCTGTGTGTAACGTGTCTCGCTTTAATATTAGCTGATTTACTTTGTCCTCAGCCCTGTTTAGATAAGCCCTTAAGATGATTTTTGTTACATTTTATTAGCTCTGGTAGCTCGCTAGGGTGTTAATACAGAGCAGGTACGAGTGGGACAGGGTTTCATGTGTGTGGCATAGGAGCTCACAACGGAGGAATCCAGAATGAAGTCATTCAGGGTAAACTATGCAATACGTACAGAGGTTTTGAAGTCACGAAGTCGTTTGACAAAATGAGTATAGTAAGCTAAATTATTAGGCCTATTGAGATAAGTCAGTGTTCAGTGCATGGTTTTACTCGAAGTTCAAAACTAACAAAGAATTGAAGGTGTTATCATATGTCTTATTAACCTAATTTCCTTAAAACATTGACATTCCACCTCCCCCCTTTTCTGGTATTCCTTCTGTCTACAGATTACCAGTAGAGGTGGAAAAAGGACACTTTCACATTAATGAACTAACATTCAGCTTTAACCACATATTGCTGTGGCTGCCTTGAATTGACCCAGACCAGTGACGTTAGCATGTGCGAGTGAGCTCATAGGCAGCACCACGCACTTCTAAGAATGCACCACTGTAGAGTCATTCATAGTTCAGAGTCCTCTCTGAATTTCACATCCTCCTACAAAATGTTTGCAGGCAGGAACAGCAGGATAGGCAGACAGAAATAGAAAAACAAATTTGTCAGTTATGTAGATCTTAAGCACTTTAAAATATGTTGGCTTCTGCCAACAGCAGTATGTTCTGTTCTCTTGATTAGGAGAGTGTGGTTTTGGTTTGGTTTGGGTTTTTTTTGAGATTTGTTGCTAAAGGTTTCCTTCTCTCCTTTACAGCCCTTTCCTGTCTAATACTGTCCAACCTGCATTATGTGCGAATGGGAGTCTCCCAGGCTCTTTGTAGGTTGGCCCCTGCCTGTCTTTAAAGTACTTCTCCCAGAAAAGCGTGAGCAATGGTGGATTTGTGGCTTCACTGTTGAAGCCTGTGAAATGGCAGCAGCATGAAGAAAATGAAAGTAGTCAGCCCTTCACAGCTGAGTTTTGATTTCTCCATAGGATATAGAATTATGGTAGATTTATCACATATCTTATGATAATGTAGATAGGTCTAACTTAAGATGTTACCAAGTTGTTGCCAGATTTTTTTAAAAGGCAAAGATAACTATACCATGTTACAGGCTATGGCTTGGAAATAGATTCTTATGGTAGAATTACATTTACCTTGCACCTTGGGCCTCCAGAACCAATATGCTGACTGTTAACAAGACTTCTAGGACTTACAGCTTTAAAAGGTTTTCCAATATTTTTATCTATCCCTGCTTTTATTATGGCCTTTCATGCATAGATTCTGTGTAGGTAATTGGTGGCAGAGATGCCCACTGGTGTAACAAAAGCACACGAGTTGTGCTTATAATTCAGTTTACAGTCTGAATACTCATAGTACAAATAAAGTATCTACTTCATGTACAAATACATAGATGTAAACACAGAGACGTTACTCCAAAAGATGTAGCTCTTGCTATTACAAGTTTGCTAAGGTGTATTCTCAAGATTTCTAAGCAGGTTGAGTGAGACAGGGTGGGTGAAGAAATGAGGTCAGATGTAGGTGGAAGCAGAGCTCTGGAATGCTTTAAAGTGAAGGTTGAGGAGTTTGTAGACACGTATGGCACAGACTTCTGAGCAGTGGAACTAATGATGCCTCCTTTCTTAGGGATTTGTCCAATTTTACTTATTTATATGCTGTAACTCATTGACCTTGGTTTTTTCCTTTCACAGGCAGAGAAAGCATGGATTTTGGCTCGTCTGGAGCAGAGCATGTTTTTTCAGGTTATCCTTGTGCTGACGAGTTAGCTTCCTGCCGCCAACCAATGTAAAAGAGCTAGGGGAGCGCTATCTGGTTTGGCAGGGGGTCCAAAATGTCCCTGAGATTTCTGCTCTTTCAGACTAGACTGATAATGGTCAATGAGGTCCAGGTCATTCGCTGGTGAAGAGGAAAAACAGATGGGCAAAATAGTGACCACATAAGCCTTAATTAGCCCAGGAAACAAGCTTAAAAGCAGTGGTAGCCCAGATAGAGAATGTGCAGAGGAAACAGTAGAATACAAACGAGAGAAAAATAGAGATGAATGTTGCTTATAACTTGTCCCTTCAGGCAAAAGTTTAATTTTTTTAGCCAGCATATCAATTTGCAAGTCATGTTTTAATCCCTGTCATTACACTGAGTACCTTGTAAGTATTGCTTAATGAACAATCATGGAGCATTTCCTCCTAAGGAAACTGTCAGCCAGGGATACTTGTCCACTATATGAGGCTTTCACTTCAGTCCCCAGGCTTATGTCAGGTTTGACACTTTTTCATAAAGACAACTGTCAGCAGTATTCCTGTACTACGATGCCTTGTGTGACAAAGTCTGTAAACAAGTCCTTGGTTGCAGAGCTTCCCCACCTTCCAGTTCTGTCTGTGGTGAGGAAGAGACTAAGCATAACTGGGTGAAGAGCATCAGCGGTATCTTCCAGGTGAAGGAAATGTGGGAACTGGGAGGTTGGGGTTGAGTTGCCACCACCTGCTGGTGTCCTAAGACACTGAATAAGCTGCGTATGCCTGGCTGCCATCCTGCTGGCTCTGAGTTTTCAAGCAGTATTTATTCTGCTGAAAGCTTGGATGTGGTGGGATTGTGCCAGTGTAGGGAAACTTTGTATTATCGCTTGCAGTTCTTATTCTGCAAAAATGCCTTTATGACCTTGTTACTGTGTTCACGATAGGGTGTTTACTGTTCACTCAGTTCTGCTGTCTCATGCATGCAGATATTGCTTTGTGCTGTGCCCAACCTCAAAAATGTGATTAATGTACATTTCCTATCTCAGCCAGATATTCTGAGCATAGTTGAAGATAATTAAGTTCTTGTGTACGACAGTAATAGGGACCCAAGGCCCTAAGACACGTGAGCAGTCGTTGCAGGTCACTTGAGTGAGACTCTGCTTTCTGGTAGCTCTGTGTGTGTTCAGTCAAAGCCTGTACAAGGAAAACAAACTACAGTGAAACCACCTTAGGGTGACTGTGCAGATGGAAAGCTGTAGTGCACAGATTACTCCGTAGTAAGTTCAATTATGTATTTGCCATGCTGTGGCTTGTTTGCATGTCCATGTTCTGAGGGAGAGGGTCATGTTCCACCTGAGATTGTTCCTTTGCAAGGCTCTGGGAAGGGAAGCGTAGCAGTAGATTACAAATGTTTTATATGCAAGGACTTGGTTTCAGTGGTAGCAAGTGTTGGGGAGGATAGGGTCTCTTGTATCTAGACAGGAACAGGATATTTGCAGCACTGCAGTACCTCTTAGGCTATACCCCTTCCTAAGGCTGTGCTCTGATTCTTCCCCTTGAGCGCAGAGTTATTGGTTGCAACATGTATAGCGGTATAGGATTTTCTGTACAGCCAAGGGGATGCTGCCAAGGGTTGCTTAAAATATGTTGTACACATCTACTTTTTCTAGAGGTCATCATGTAACTGTCAAGTAGCTTATAAATAATATGAATGGGGTAATAAAGGTTTTTGTTTTGGTCTTTTTAATTAAGTACTGAGGCACGGTAATGCAACGTGTGTTGTTTCATACAAGTGTGAAGTAATTTAGGTAGGAAGAGGTAGGGCAGCTTCATCTCGGTACTTCTGGGGGGTAATGACTAAACATCCTCTTCCTCCCCTGCTCCTGAATCCCTGCTGAGTACAATTACTTCATATTCTGTGCAGTCTCCTCCCCTCCTTGCTCCCACATTTGTTAGTTTTAATGTGTCTATGGAAGGGAAGAAGTCTTTTGAGTGTTTCTGAGGCATTTGGGTGACTTCCTTTTAAGTCAAATGCCCTGCCTACTCAGATTTGCCAGTAGAAAGCATCTGAACTCACAGCTTGACTGCTCAGACCCTTGCATCTGATTTCCATCTTTTCAGACTTGCCAAACATGATTTTTTTAAATTTTTTTTTTTTAGGGAGGAAGGAGGTGCTTTTTGGGATTATGATGGCTTTGAACTGAACATGCAAAGACGGTCAATAAAATGCTCTTAAAAAGATGAGATTACAGAATTTTTGTCTGCCTGTTTTCACAAGGTCACCCACTTCCTTGTGTAAATGACTCTTTCTTACAAGTAATTTCATTTAAGCACTTTAAAACTCCAGTGAAGGATGTGTCATTTTGTTTTCATCATTTTGCTTTTGTAAGAATCTTTTAATTTTCCTTTTTGGCACATTTACTCACTTTGTTTTCCTTCATTGTTCTCTGCTGCCTTCCACAAAACATGGTCTTTCTTTTTAGGGTGGATAACACATTCTTTTACTCATGGAGTCATAAGGTTGGAAAAGACCTCTAAGATTAATAAGACCAACTGTCAGCCCAACACAACGTGACACAACATGTCTACTAAACCATGTCCCTAAACACTATGTTTGCATGTCTTTCAAATATTTCTTCTGGGGATGGAGACTCCACCATTCCTGTGGGCAGCCTGTTCCAATGCTTCACCACTCTTTCAGTAAAGAATTTTTTTCTGATATCCAATCTAAACCTCTCCTGGCACAACTTGAGGCTGTCGTCTTGTCCTGTCACTTGTTATTTGGGAGAAGAGACCAACACCCACCTCACACCAGCCTCCTTTCAGGCAGTTGTTAAGGTCTCCCTTCAGCCTCCTCTTCTCCAGGATGAATAGCTCCACTTCCCTCAGTCGCTCCTCTTAAGACTTGTGCTCCAGACCCTTCACCAGCTTCATGACCCTCCTACTCAGTATCACTCTTCAGGTATTATCTAATTCTGTGGCGACTCTACTTTCCCATGTTCATTTGTCATCTGCACATCAGGTTGTGTTGATGATAATGAAGTTTCCTTTCTTGTTTCCTTGTTTCTGCTTTGTAAATTGTGTGGGATGCAGTTTCTTTCAGAGCACTCTGTTTTGCGATACATTGGCTGTAATTTCTGTTTTTTCTGCTAGTTGTTTACCACTGCAAGTAAAGATTATGAGAAGTGGTGTCTATCCTGGCTTGAGGATGAGTCATGCGCACACTTAACAAAGACAGTTTTTCATCACATGAGCTAATGAATTTTGGTCATAATATCTGTAAGAAAACAAGTGATGTGAAACTTCTGATGAAGTCGGTTTTGATGAGCCAGCTCCCACAGGAATCAGTGAATTCTAATGAAATAAGTTACAACAACAAAATAATTAGCTACTTCTCTTTGTCAGCACCTCACTCACAAGGCAGGAGAAAGCCAGCAGGTTATTGTCAGCCTTTCTTTTTTTGAAAAGTGTTGACCAAATAAGCAGACACCCTCGAGAGGGTGTTGAAATTAGAAGGCTATTGCCTTAATTACTTAGAGTTCACACCTCCAGTGTGTCTTAGGCCTAGAAGTTACTTCTCTAACAGAAGTACTCAGATCAGTGCTTATTTGAGTTAGCCCTTAAAAGCAAGTCTTCTAAATTAATGAAATTCTATAACAGGTATTGCATGATCTTCCCTATTTTCCATTTGGTGATTCTTTATGAAAAGCAAATTATAGTAGAAGTAACTTGTATGTGTGGTCAAGAATTGCCCTTATGTGTTCTTTAGCCCTTTGAAGCAAATTATATGTTTTTGATATTTATATATTATGCCCTTGTATAACGTCAGTGCATATATCTATACATGAGTGCTTGGCAAGGTTTTAATTATTCCATGGAAGTTCTAGGTCCTACTCTTATTTGGTGCTTCTTTTGGATGGAATTCCTTTTAACGTAACCTTGGAGCATATTTAGCTGTTTGTTCAGCAAAATTGTCTTGTTGCTGTCAAAGTGGGGTTCCACTACAGATCTCATTCCTACTGCTTCCTATATCTGGTCTCACTGGAGCTTACATGGCCTCTCAGTGAGCTGGTTGAACTTGAAAGTTAACTCAAGGTGAGAGTAAACAGTTTTCCGCTGGAGTAGTGAGTTAAATTGGCTTAATTTTGTAGTTATGATCACAAGGATAGGACTATGTGGCTGGGGGGTTTAGGAGCAGAAAGGAGTGTCCCTTTTGATGACCTAAGTATTAGGTCACTGTAACAGCTTTGTCTAACCACACCCACAACAACTTAGTTAGAAGACTAAAGGCACTCATATGTTTGTCCTGGAGGGCTGGCAGACATCCTTCCTTGAGTAGCAGTTTCCTTCCTTAGATGGAAACCTGCAGTCAGATCTTGAGACACAGGACTGCCTGCAGATGACTGTCCTTGCAAGATGGAGAGATCAGGTTGACTTTCTCACAGCATTCTGCTACAGAAACTGTCAGCCTCCGGCCTGGACAGGCACACACTCTCCTGGGTGGAGAACTGGTTGGCTGGCCGGGCCCAGAGAGTGGTGGTAAATGGAGTTAAATCCAGCTGGAGGCCAGTCACAAGTGGGGTCCCCCAGGGCTCAGTGCTGGGTCCAGCCCTGTTCAATGTCTTCATCAATGACCTGGATGAAGGCATTGAGTGCACCCTTAGTAAGTTTGCAGATGACACTAAGCTGGGTGGAAGTGTCGATCTGCTGGAGGGTAGGAAGGCCCTGCAAAGGGATCTGGACAGACTGGACCGCTGGGCAGAGTCCAACGGCATGAGGTTTAACACAGCCAAATGCCGAGTCCTGCACCTGGGGCACAACAACCCTATGCAGAGCTACAGACTGGGTGAGGTCTGTTTGGAGAGCTGCCAGGAGGAGAGGGACCTGGGGGTGTTGGTCGACAGCCGGCTGAACATGAGCCAGCAGTGTGCCCAGGTGGCCAAGAAGGCCAATGGCATCCTGGCTTGTATCAGAAACGGTGTGACCAGCAGGTCCAGGGAGGTTATTCTCCCTCTGTACTCGGCACTGGTGAGACCGCTCCTTGAATACTGTGTGCAGTTCTGGGCCCCTCAGCACAAGAAGGATGTTGACGCTCTGGAGAGTGTCCAGAGAAGAGCAACGAAACTGGTGAAGGGGCTCGAGAACAGGCCTTATGAGGAGCGGCTGAGAGAGCTGGGGCTGTTTAGCCTGGAGAAGAGGAGGCTGAGGGGAGACCTCATTGCTCTCTACAAATACCTGAAGGGAGGTTGTAGAGAGGAGGGAGCTGGCCTCTTCTCCCAGGTGTCAGGGGACAGGACAAGGGGGAATGGCCTCAAGCTCCGCCAGGGGAGGTTTAGGTTAGAGATTAGGAGGAAGTTTTTTACGGAAAGGGTCATTAGGCACTGGAATATGCTGCCCAGGGAGGTGATTGATTCGCCTTCCCTGGAGGTGTTTAAGTTACGGGTGGACGAGGTCCTGAGGGACATGGTTTAGTGTTTTGTGGGAGTGGTTGGACTCGATGATCCAGTGGGTCTCTTCCAACCCGGTGATTCTGTGATTCTGTGACTTTGTGATTCTGTGACTTTGTGTTTAGTGCTGAGATTTGTTTTGACAGTGACTGGAAACACAACTGGAACAGTTTTTCACTCTTGCATTCCTACTGATAATTGAAAAAACTTGAATATGGCAAAGGCTTTATGCAAGTGAAAGTGTATAGTTATGACCTGGAAGGAGCAAGGCTTTGGCTTCATTTTAGTTAACGGCACTTGTTTTTTTTTATATGCTTTCACCTTCCCTCACCTCTAGCAACAGGCAAACAAAAAGCTGTGAAGGATGAGGTGCTTGTTTCAGTTACCTGTGAAGCCCGAGCTTGGATTGAAGATTATGTCAAGTATAAGGAAGGGAGGGGGACAGGATTTGTACGTACTTGTTAAAGAAATATTGGAAATATCTGGAGGTCTTTGTTGGCCTCACCATTGCTTTTTAAGATAGTAGAATAGATAAACAAGCTTCAGACAAGCCCTGGTATGTGGGGAGCTCTACTTGGCAGCTGGTTACCTGTTCCTGGAGTTTTCTTGGAAGAAGAGCTATTCTGGTATACCAGTTGACTTGTTGAGCATAGAAACTTGTGCCCAGGCTTTTATATTTAGGGATTGTCTTAAATACAGACACAATGTCTAGTCAAATACTGCTATCTGTAATTGTGACGTGAGAAAAATGTGGTTGATGTTTTGTGTGTTCTTGTGACTAGTTTAAAGGTGAATTAACAGCATTTTGGTGTAGCAATATTAGTTCTTTTTATAACAGTGCAAATAATTATTGAAAGTGACTTTTATGGAGGAAGTGGTTTTGGTGCTTGTAAGCATTTCAGATTTTCAGCTGTTCCCTTGCACAGTGGGCGTCTAGCTTAGTGGAGATCATTTGGAAGTTAGCAGTTAGAGTGATTGTATGCACACAAAGGGTTCACCTCATCAGCTGAAACTTGTACTCAGGAGGAGGAAATGGGATGCCTACCTTTCTTAAACCTCAGCCAATCCTACTAGTGTTCTTGTTTCTTGTTAACTGCACTCAGCTTGAAAAAAATCAGTGGAAAGAAGCTGATTTCTGAAATTATACAAGTAGTTCCAAAAATTATGCACAATGAGTTCTGCTGTTTGCCATCATTGAAGTAAACAGCTTCTCTCTTCCAATTTGGAAGTACCAAAGTGACACAGTGGGTGATGTACCTTGAGATGCCACTGTCTGGAGAGGAGACCAATCTCACCAGCATGAATGGGTTATTGGTTGTCAGGTTGTTTGCCTTCAGGGATTGTAAGCACCTTTTAAAAGGTAGCCAGAGGCTAATATTGAGTCCAGTTCTTCTGACTGAGTTGACGTGGATTTGAGTGTGATGGCAGGTTAATAATTAGCTTTGTGAAAGCAGTTTCTGGCCTGTTAGCTGGTGGCCTTCTGTCCGGTCCTGATATCAGGCAGGTTGCTGCAGGTATGGTCTCTTATCCGCGGCTCTTGTGTTTCAGGAGCACCAGACCAGGTGAGGGGGCTCACACACGTGCATGTATGTGTGTATATTCAAGGCAGAGATGTTATCAGGGTGGTGTGTGAGGCAGTTCTTATCAGGGGTTGCTTAGCCAGATGGGAATATAAGTGCTCAGAGACTCTTCAGCCACCCTTTCATTTATTTCTTTGTAGTGCTCTGCAGTTTGGGAAATGACTTTCCATATCCCAGCCTTTAGGTTGGTGTTGATTCTTTCCTGGCATACATTTGGGCTGTGATGATTTGTATACAAATTCAGCTTTGCTTTATTTGCAGGGGGGCTGTATAGCTGCAAGGAAGACTGAAGTGACACCAATGACTTTGTCACTCGCCTCTTGAGACAGAATAGATGGTTGGATATGAGGAGAGATACTTCTCCTATTTGAGGGAATTGAAGGAGGCAAACTAGGGACTGCTACTGTAATTCTGAGATACAAACAAAGTAGGAGGAGAAAAGCTGAAAGGAGCAGAATAGATCTGAGGAGGCAGTTGGAGTAAATGGAGAAGAGATCTAGGAATACAAATTAGGGAAGAGGTGTAATGAAACTAGGTAAAATAAGGTTCTATCAGCTGGCAGTAACTGGTCTGGAACATTGTGCACATATGCTTGAAAAAATAATTTCAGTTTAAGTTCAGTAACTCTATCAGGTTTGTGAAGCCAACGTAGTGCGTTTTTTTAGGAATTTGAACTTGTGCTTGTCCTCCAAGTAAACCAAAATGTGCTGAGCTTGTTGGCTGTGTTTTGCATTAAAACAAACAAAAACTGCCTCTTGTACCTAGTTTTGTAATTGTCAAGTGTTCACAAACAGTGCTGCCTAGAATTACAACACCTTCCTAGCTTGAGATGGGAGAAAACGATTTTGTCTTTAGGGTTGTGCCTCTTCATATTCCCCATGATTCCTGCTTAACCATGAGATGAGAAATGTGACTTGCTTTTAAGGAGAGCTGAGTTTATTGTATAATTAAGTGACTCCAGACTCTCTGTATGAAGAATACTATTTATTCAAGATGGTAATAATAAACATGTGGCTTGTAGCCTCTTTAACTCTGAGGGATTTTTTCACCTTTTTTTTCTTAGGTGTGTTAATTGGCAGAAACTCAGTTCCTGTACATCTTTGTTGTCTCTGCCCAAAACAATGGTAAATAATTCTTAGCATTTTCCTTTCTATTTTTTTTGCTGCTTTGATTTTTTTTTTTGAAAAGTCCCCAGACTGCCAGTTCCAAAAGTTCCTCAAACAATATGGTAAACTTCTCTGAAATAAGGGCTCTATAGAAAGACTGCCACACAACTTAAACAACATGGACATGCTTCCTTCCCAGCTATTCCAGCTGCATACGTGAAGATAAAGGTGGTGCAAAAATTGATTATCTTAGACATGTGGAAACATTTGGTTAGAAAAGACCTTTGAGATTGAGTCCAGCTGCTCCTGTCCACTGCTAAACGATATCCTTGCATACCTAGTTTGCCCGTCTTTGGAATACCTCCAGGGATGGTGACTCAAACACCTCCTTAGGCAGCCTGTTCCAGTGCTTGCAGTGAAGAAATGTTTCCCAGTATCCAATCGAAACCTCCTCTGGTGCAACTTCAGACTGTTCTTTCTTATCCTATCACTTGTTACTAGGGAGAAGAGGCCAACACCCACCTCACCACAACCTCCTTTCAGGCAGTTGTGGAGAGTGATAAGGTCTCCCCTCAGCCTTCTTTTCCCCAGGCTAAACAACCCTATTTCCCTCAGCTGCTCCTCGTAAGATGTGTTCTCCAGTCCCTTCACCAGCTTTGTTGTCCTCTGGACAAGCTCCAGGACCTCAGTGTCTTTTTTTGTAGTGAGGACCACAAAACTAAACACAAGATTCAAGATACAGCTTCACCAGGGCTGAGTACAGGGGCACCATCACTTCTCTGGTCCTGCTGGCCACACCATTTCTGATATTTCTGGTACTGCTTTCTGTTCTTTGGAAGAACAGTATTGTTGCCTCATGTCATGGAACAAACTGCTGTTTTGATTGGAGCTGTAATATTTTGGTTTTTATATTCAGAATCCATTTTTTAGAATAAAAACTTGTTTTAAGTGTTGGAGGTTATCAGAAAATTTATGCCGTTGAACCGTTAAAGGGTGTGTGGTCAGGCATAAGATACATGAGACAAAATAAAATGAGCTGAAGTCATGCAAGCATAAGATGTAGGTGCCTTCTTGGAAAGAGTACAGTGACTTTAGAATTGTGATATTGTAAACATTTTCAGGAAACTGCTTACATTTTAGGAGCAGAAATTTTCAACAGGTGTAGTAAAGCATTAACAAGCCAGCATTTAGTGTTAGTATATGGAAAATTCTGTGCTGGTGTAGTACTGATAAAATGACTAGGATACACTGCAGAAAACATGGTCTTAACATTGTTCTCTACAGTCATCCATCAACACATTGAGGTTTTAAACAAAAATGCATATTTTTTCATGGTACTTTTATTGTGTTCAGTGATGCAAATTTGAATTGTATGCATTTAATGACCATACACTGGACTTTGAACAGTGAATTCTTTCCATTGTTGTCTCTGCAACATCATGATTCCATCTGCGTCCTTGTAAAGATGTTGGGAAGGATGGGTCCTGGTCTGCAAGACTCAACACGGCCAAAATCCTTCTTAGGCTTAGATTTGAAATACTCTTCCAAAAAATCTTGAAATCTAAATTTTGCAGCAGTGTTGGATACATAACAAACAAAAATTATACCACTTAGTGTATCTTAATTTTAGCAGAGCATCATTTATGATTTTTCTTCTAGAGGGCAAGGGTAACTTTTTATTCTTAGTTTGGTTGTTGCTTTGTTGGTTGGTTTTTTTATTTTTTCCCAACCCAAGTACAGACTGAAGAAAGACATTTAAGAGTATACTTGTCTTAGTTATATGTAGTGTAATGTTGTGAGAAGCGTTGTCTTTTAAGGTACCGTACTTCCAATACCTGGACAGAACCTGGCTACTAATTTCAAAAAAGTTGTCTTAAATCACTTAAATCGGTTAGTAAAACAAAACTTGTGACTTTTATACCTGTTTATTGCAAGCTGTATGGCTATGTTGTTAGCTGCTTAAAGTGACAACTGAAATGTTTGAAACCATTGGTCTTTTTAGTGCTTTTGTAGTGATTAAGAGTATTCACACTGCTGTACCATGGTTGATCAAGTGCCATTGTGCGTAAATACACTTCAGGTGGTTCTTTGTGGTTATAGTGCTTCAGGCTTGGTTACTTTTTATTGCCACTTAAATGGATCATTTTCTTTCACTAGGATCTGAAGACATGGAAAAGCCATGAATAATTTTTCTTATAGTTCCTCTGTTGTTGCCACGGATGCTGATTCCTCACAACCTGCAAATGGAGTCAGAGAGGACATGATCTTGCAGCAGGTTCTGCTGGTGGCCGGTTTGGTCTCCCCACAGCCTCCAAGGGCCCTGAAAGGTCCTGCTGAGCCCCATCTGCAGTGAGGCTTGGAGTGCTGACCCAAGGCAAGAATTGCACCGGATGCCTTGGTCCTACATGCACCACTGTTTCCACGTCTAGCCTGAGCAATCAGAGCACAAACCATTTCAGGGTCCGTTCATGTTGCCAAGTCTCAGCTTAGCCCCAGTGCTCCTGAACCATGAACTGTATTCAGATTCTGAGCCCTGGGTAGCAGGGTGCTATTCTCTGCAGCTCCTGTCTCAAGGCAGGAAGAGATTGCGTGCTCCAGGCCTGTCTTACAAGTTGTTCATCGCAGTCCTGTGTAGTGTCAAAAGCTGTTTCCAGGCCATCTTGTAAGGAACAAGAGACCAAAGCAATGTTAAGGTGTATTCCCTGGGTGTACGAGCCCTGTACTGAAGACTTCCCCTCCACCTCTGCTGCCCACAGGCTCAGCCCAAGGAGGAGACAGTTCTGCCTGGCTGTGGATGATCCAGTAATAAAGCCCATCTGACATCACCCTAAGATATTTCCTCAGGGATTGTGTCAGGCTCTGTATTTTGAAAGCCTGGCTCTGCCTGCTTCTCTTCTTCCATCCCCTGTAGCAGGAGTAGGAAGCAGTGAAGAAGAGCAGGGGGCTGCTTTGATGAAAACTCAGGAAGGATGTGTCACCTGTGTCTTAAGTAGTCAAGAGGCCTGGGTCAGAAAAGCAGTCTGTAGAGCAGAAGTTAGAACAAGAGCTTCACTACCATCCTGCTTCAGGCAGGGAGGAATAACAGTAAAACTGCTGTATTTGCTTGTATTTGAAACCAGCCACATACAAATGCTTAACATAACCTCGTCTCTTTTGAAGAAACTTCTGTGGCTGAGATACTGGGCAGTGAGCTGGTTGTTCCAAGCTTGTTTTTCTGTCCCTTCTAATTTAAGATTTGCTTGGAGAGGATAGGCCTTCATGGAGAAATAGATGTTACCTTTTAAAGGTGTGTTTTACTCCAGGTGGAATTCCCTTGAGATGACATCAAGGAAGGAACCGTAACTACAGTTGGTCATGCAGCTGGGGGCGGGCAGCCCGCTTTTAAACTGGTCTGCCTTTGCTGACATAGAAGCTTTCAGAGATGGTGCCTGTGACACAAATGTGTGTACCTTATTTGGAAGCAAGCTCTTCTTGACTCTTAAGTGTCCAGAGTAGTGTGTAATTGAGATTGCTAAGCTTCTAGACTTCCAGTTTATTTTCCTTCATACTGAAAGCCAAGCTACTTGCCACTTCTAACTTAGCATCTCTACTTTTCTTTTCCAGAGTAGGTCTCTTTGTAAGATTATAATGGAAATTAGATCATTAAATTGTATTTTAAGAAATTTTCCTGATATTAAGTCAGTTTGAAATATTTCACATTAACATTTTCCTCTCCAATTTTGATTTAGAAGGTAAGTACCACCATACTGGATCAGGTTAGTACTTCTTGTAACCAAATAAGTGCTCTTCAGCAGTGACCGTGATATTGCTATAAAGGGGGAACGTGTGAGCATGGCCATTCTGTGAATCTCCATCCTCCTATTGCTCTAGCATCTGGTCATCAGATTATTGCATTAGAAACTACATCCTTGTCTGTTCATGGTGCTAAGGTAACAAATTCCCAAAGTTCCTTTCTGGCAATGTTGATCTTGCCTGATGCCATCAGGTTTTTATAAGCTTTGAGTATATTACACCCTCCCACCCCTCACCATCCTGCATCCAAATTGTCCTCATTCAGCTTTGCTTTCCTTGTATGCCATTCTTGTTTCCCCATCTTGGTTCTTAAGACCATGGGGCACTATGTCTTTACATAGCAGCAGTGTCTCCTCCTTTGTTCTCAGTTCCTTCCATTGATTGATGTCCAGCATGTAGATGGCATTTTCAGTGAATGTTGCTCTCTGAGCCAGGAACTTGAGAGGATGATTGTCAACGATGACTCCAAGATCTCTTTTTTGAATTATAACAATCAACTGTTAATTAATTGAGCATGTGTGATTTTGTTTTGTTTTGTTTTCTTGTACATATGGTCTTGGATCTGTCTGCATTGAAGCTCACCTACCCACGTGTTGCTTATTCAGTTTAGTGAGGTCCTTCCAGAACTCGTAGTCGCTGCCATTGCAGCTGGCTGACCTGAAAAACCTTAGCTTTACCTGCAGACCTGGAGAGTTTTGCTCTGCACTTTTATGCAAGTCACTGAAGATGTTTGATAAAATGAGACTTTGCAGTGCTGCCGGGTCAACTGCACTGTTGACTCCTCTCTGTAGTGGAAAGTTGACTATTGAGTCTTAGCTTTGCTTCCTAGTCTTAAACCAGCTTTCTACCTATAAAGGGATGTTTTCTCTCTAACCAGGCAACTTGACTTCTTGCCATAGACTATGAAAGAAGTAGCCTGGTCACTTTGCAAGTCCAATTATGTGTTCTTCTTGGATCCCTTTTAACCTCTTTGCTTGGAGTGCCAGCAGGGTTTGCCTTTGGAAAGGCCATATTGACCTTATTCTAGCAGGTTGTTTGCTGTGCACCCTTATTTCTGCAATTTCGCCATGGATTGAGATCACGTTTACCATTCTGTACCTCTTAAAATTCCCCCTGAAGTCCTATTTTTGGAAAGCACACCTGGCCATTTATCAAAGAACTTGAAAGAAACCTACAAGAACAAGAAGTTTCCTCTCCTGCCCATGTATTGCCCAAAAGCACAGGTTTGGGTAGTAAGAAGTGAAATCTCAGTTATAATTAGAGTAGTCCTGCAGATGTAACTATACTGTGTGAAAAGGTATATTAGACCCAAATTAGGCACATGGCTTCCTGTAAATGGTGTGTGACTTACAGGTCTGGTAAATTAAGACTGCATAAATGCTTTTTTTAAATAATAAAAATGAACACAGATCTGCTCCTAGCACTTGCGTTTAAGATAAGAGTGTTCTTACAGAGGCTGGTTCCCTGTGTGAAGGCCTGAGTTTTCTTAGTTGTTAGGGCTGATTTTGTTTTCCTGTCTGACCCTGACCTTGGCCTGCTCAATCCCCCACACTAGTTTCTTCCACAGCTGGGCTGTGAACTGGATCAGTGGAATGATCCAGGCTTGCAAGTGTATGTTTTTTAATAAAAAACATATCTTGGTTTCCTTCCCAGATTGCTTCATTGATGTTTATAGCACAGCCACACGGTTTCATTAGCATGATTTAGTGCGTGAGGAATTATGGTAGTAGGGTGAAGAATAAGTTGCCACTGTGTGTGGGAGACTTTTAATCTGATTTAGCTACTAGAGAAAAGCAACGAGCAACTACACATTCAACTGTATCTAAAACCAGTAAGATAGGAGTCCTAGCTGTATTTTTCATACAAAAATACTTTGCTGTTGTGGCTGCTGTGATGATTGTGATACTGCTTGTGTGAAGCTCACTGATGCCTTTTTGGTGCAGTGTCATTTTTAAAGTGCAAGTACATAAAATACAGTAAATGTTGACTTCTGGCCATAGGGTATAATAGCAGCATATTGAACTCCTGCAGCATTGCTAGATCTAGAAAGACTTGTGTGGGTGACAGTAAGTCATTACTGAATCCTGATAGGAAATATGGAAGATAGCAAATTGTTTTTCTGCTTGAAGAGACCTTTATGTTACATTTAGATTGTTCCCATTGATGCTAAAACTGAAATAATGGGAAGTAAAGGAATGTGTACTTCTAAAACTGAAACACATCCAACCAGCTTGTTGCTACATACTTGCAAGGGATTTTCAAGTGCTGAAGCAGAGCCATCCCATTGGAAATTGGAATGATGACTGTAAAACCCTGGAGCTCAGCTTGGCTGTTGGAAGTTAAGGACATCTTTATATTAAACAATTCATGTTATAAGTGAAAAATCCGGTTTCATCTTTTGTTTCTTGTAATTGGACTGGCTTAGGGCCTTTTTAGGTGGTTAGGGTGGGNCTGAGTACGTCTTGCAGATCATGTTACAGTGACCTGTCCTGTATGGCTTTTGTGGGGACTTGTGTATGGAGTAGGGCGAATAGTAGGAGGGTGGATTGTGAAATGGAAAGGAGTAAACTTAACAGCTATAATAAACCGGTCTGTATGCAGTCTGTTTCTTATGTTTAAAACCACCAGGGTGGTCAGCATGCCTTTTTTTCAATTATGTGAATACCTATTACTGCTGAACCTGAGAATTCTGGTAGCAGATATTTTAGCTAGTGATGTCTTTTAGATCTGAGTGAAGAGCTAGATGCTTTTTGTCTTTGTTCACAGTCAGTTTCAAGGCCTGTATTGAGGGGGCATCTTAGCTGTAGATTTTTCTTTTTACATACATAATGGAAATAATGAACTTAGTTTTAAGAAATGATAGTGTAGTTAATTTGCCAGTGCTCTTTTTCTTGCATAAACAACTCTACTTTCAAGTCTTAAAGGCTATAGGTCCTTATACTGACTAAGAGCATTTTCTCCTCAGTATACTATTTCTAATGCTATAATAAAATGCCCTGGCTTTCCACTATTCAGGCACAATTTTGAGTCTAGATTCTTTAGTGCTGAAGAGGCTTTCTGAAGTGCTTGGAATTATAGAGGAAACCAGTCTGTATTCATCCTGTGCAAGTGTAAGGTACCTCTTGCCCATTTCTTAATCTGATTATAGCATTCTGGGGAATAATCCAGCTACCTTGGTGCATGAACTAAGGGTACAGGTGGATCAAGACCCTTCATTGGGAGATGGCGATCAATCATTAAATTAAAGGACCTTTGTATAATTTCAGTATTGCTGTAATATTTGTTATTGGAAAAGGGATGAGTTTGAGCTTGAATATTTCCCAGCCGTCTAATTTTAATGAACCCACACATTAACCCCTTTGAGCAATATATTAAAAAAAATCTAAAGCTTTTCTTTTCTTAATTTGTGATACAGGTGGCATGCATTACTTTCAGTAGTTCCTGTTGTATCAGCTGTCAGACTCTTCAGATATGACAAACTGAAAGGAGCAATAATTGGATTAAAAAGTAGATTGTATTTTTGCTAATTCCAAAATTGTGTACCAACTCAACTGCATTTCAGACTTCCAGAGAAAATACTGGGATAAGAGCTGTTTTTACTTGATTGCACGCTACATTATAGTGCTGCTTGATTTATCAAAAACCTAAAGTGGAATGCTGGATGTTTCCTTATATGCCAAGTGCAAAGGAAAAGAGAATGCTGGGTTCAGTTCTTGGCAGATGAAGGACAATTACTGATTTGACATGTAGAAATACATGTTTATTCAGACGAATGCTTTTACTAAAAGAACTAAAAAAGTGTGTATTTTGTAATAGTTTTATCTAAACAGAAACATGAGCAAACTTTTCTGCCTTTATTGTTGGTTTTTGGTATATATTTTTTAAGATAATGAATCTCATCTTGCCTTTGCCAAAACCCTTCTGTGATAAGTCTGATTTATGCATTCATTATCTCTGCTACAGTGCTGGGCTGTAATGTCTTAATATAATTTCACTGTGGGTTTGTGGGTGTGTAGCTGCTACTGTGGAAAATGACTTCGATTCAAGACTTTACTTCCTGTCGCAGCCAAAATGTGAGCATTCAGGTGTATTCTATGTGCACCTTTCCAATCTGGCTCTAGTGAGGATAACTTTATTCTCAACCCTTTAAATCAACGCTACTTGATCTTTATCTTATTTTTGTGATCTTCTCCTCTTCCCAGATTCACACTGAGTAATTCTGATCTTATTCAGTGTGTTCAAAGACATCAGTCTCTTTTACCTTATATTGTTTCTGTCTAACCCCAAGATGAAAGATGACTTTCTGAACAAGGTGAAGGCTAATCCTTCATAGCAAAAACCACCTGGATGCTGCCTAGTTATGCACATGCCTTAGTTGTCCTGGACTTGGAACAGAATTGCAAGTACTTGCTGGTGTAGATGTTGAGGTAAAATGTCAGCTTGCTACTAGGTAGTTCTAACGCTGATATGCTTTAGAGATGTCACTTCATATGCCTGTTCAGAAGTGGTTGGTTGGCTTCTTGCATGTAGTAACTTCACATCTTGTGCTGGCATTGCGAAGTCAGGAAGAAAAATCCACAAGTACTGCCTCTGGCTTGGGAAGTTCCCAAGCCACCCATAGCTGAGGGCTGGGAGAGTGTGCTGGGATAGCTGTACCTGCAAGCTTGTCCTGTTTTGTACTGTTCCCTAAACATTTATTGTTTGCTTCCATAAGAGATGGGTAAATGGGATAGGTAAACGGGTGCTTTGTCTCTTATGTGCTTCTTTATTGTGATAGGTACAATTTTTTAGTATCTATTCTCTATCTGAACCTTTCTGATAAAGGAATTGTATTGTTCAAAATGCTTTGTTTGTTTGTTAGTCACTGTCTTCTGAGCTAGGTAAATAAAGCTTTGTCTGCAGAACAATATTAGACTGCTCCTTTCTTTATTCTGAGTTGAGTGTATGCATTATCTTATTGAAAGTAACCTCCTTCCCTGGATCAAGAGAAAATGCCCATTATTCACCAATGGTAGCAGCAATAGAGAAATAATAGGCTCTATTATCTCCTTCTAGAATTGGAAATCTTTTGCCATACCTATGTTGGTTTCATAATGCCTGTTTTATCTTGCTTGAGATTCCTAAGGTGAGGGCATGTGTAAGAAATGAAGGAAGAGCTATCAGTATTGAGACCTCAGTCTATTTTCTCTTCCCTCAAAGACCATCAAGCTCCTAATTAAGAAAACTTGCTGCACTGCTGGCAAGAAAGCCTCAGTTGCTTTCAAAACCTACACAGATTTGGAACTGCAGCCCTTGAAAAGCCTCTGTTTCTGCATAAGTATGCAACCTATGCTGATGTATATAATGCGTACGTATAATTTCTCAGAATTTGCTATTGTGAGTTCATCTTCTACTTTGTATCACTTATTTTTGTGCTTCATCAGGTCTTCTAAAATGGCATGGAAACTGGCAGGATTTGGGAAAGGCCTAGTTTTGCTAGTTAGGTTTTTTTTTCCTTTCCTGCATAACTGAGAGGAAGTTTTGCTAAAACAGTGCTGCTGTCCTCTCTCTGTTTGCAGATACCTGTCTCTATTTTAGGATTTCCATCTCCAGCAGTCTTCCTTGACAAACAATTACAGGAACAGGCTTGAGAATTTCAGCTATATGTGTAGAGATTGTCCCTGAAAGCGTCAGTGTGCTCATATGCTAGCAGAAGGGAATGAAATCCCCATATGTCTGGGCTTATTCTTATAAGGAGAAATATTCTTTTTGTTCATGTTTCTCCTTGTGGAGAAAATGGATTCCCATTTGTGTAGGATTTGTTTTAGTGGAATCTGCCTGTTGCAATCGAATATTTGGAAACGTCTTGTGTAGTTTGAATTACATTATTGTTCTTTCATTGGGGGGAAAAAGTCTTACTGAAGCATGTATGTTGTTTATATTTCCTCTCAGAAACAAACCTATTAATAAGTTTAAGGAGCCTTAGGAGAAAATATTTTTCTTAGCTAAAGTATGCATTTTAAGGCAGGATAGTTACTGTCCAGAATAAATGCCTTTACTGGTGTAATGAAACACTATTTTTAACAGAGTTGATGAATTATTCAGTTGTTTAACAGCCTGAGCTTGTGTTTATATTTGACTAAGCACTGAAAGGCAGTGCCCAGGTGCTTATCACTTTGGTTCCACTGGGCCTGCAGTGTGGTGACTGTCAGCTTACCCTTGACTCAGGCGCTCATTACAAGGAATGGCTCTGGCTTTATTGCCTGCTTCTCTTTCCTTCCTCTTGCCAACCCCAGTGCTTGCATTGCTGTGGGGTGAACCAGAGCAGGGAGTTTGTCCATCCAGTAGCCATTCTAATACAGTTCACCCTTTGATAGCAGCTGTTGGGTACCTAGTACCAGAGCAAAGCAGTGTTAGGGCGCAAGAAGGGGTAGAAGGGCCAGCACTGCCCTTCTGAAGGCAACCTCTTTTGCTCGCTGCAGCTCTGTCATGGCTTTGAGTCAAAGGGTGTGGTTTTATGTTGCACTTAGGGTGGCTTATCTGGGAGTACAGGCAGTAAGAAAGTCTTATTCTCCGTTCTTCCCCTTGTCAGATCTAAAAACTGCCTGTCCTCAAGATGAGTTGGTTCAGCTTGCTGATTTGAGGCTTGTTTTAGTTTGGGATGGATTAGTTTGTAAGATCATTAAGCTAAACTGACTTATTCTCAGGCTACAAGATTGCCAGATTTGCCATGGCAGGAATGTGAAGGTAGGAAGAAAGACCATCCTTTTTGGTGGTAGCCCCCACTTTGATCAGGATATGTAGAATGTGAAAATAAGCTGTAGATTCTCTGGATAACAGAGCCTTAGAGATGACCAATGCTTAATTCTCTTGCTCTTCTTGCCTTAGTATTTTTATTACTTAAGAAAATAAAGAAAACAAGACTTGCTAATGGTGAAAAGCTTACACATCTAGCTTCAAAAATGCTGCCTCATCTGTAATAAGAATCCTTCACTGAGATAGCTGTTCCTTTAATGGAGAATATCTGCATTACACTGATGGCATGCCTACAGCTTCTTAATGTTAGTTGAGATAATGCTCTGCTTGAATTCAAAACCTAAACTGACTTGTTCCATTTCTGAGCAGCTCTATAGCACAGTCTGAAGCAGTGACTTGAGACAGATGCAGGAGGTCTGCAGCATGAATCAAACACTGCAGAACAGCTCAGTTTTGCTCTCCGTGTAAATGGCTGCAGTGCCCTTTTCACTCTTAGAATGGAGTTTAACCATCACAGGGATTCAGATTAGCTACTGCTCACTTTTTTACTTTATTTTTCCACTGATTCCCACCCAAGGTGGATGTTGGTACTGAACAGCTGGTGATTTTCTTACTCCTTCAACTTTAAAAGGCATCAAATGAATTCATTTTCCTAACTAGCTTCATCTGTCTTTCTCTTTGGATTATGGCTGCTCTGTCGGATTCCAGGCAATCTGTTTCTCACTGTGGTTTCACTCAGTCTCATTCACTCTCTAGGTTGGATTCTGTGTCTGTAATTCTGTTCCCTTGTCTTACAGAGAATAGCATGACAAATACATGTTGTATTTCTGTCCTGTGTTTGGTGAAGCTGCGGAGTAAGAAAACATAATGAGGCCTAGTAGGGCAGAAACTCATGGTGGAGTACTTGGCAGAAGGGAGAAAATGCAAAGCAAGAAGCAGGGTCCTATGATCTCCTGGAGAATAGAGCAATGTATGAGAACGCAGGGTTCCAACTTGAGGGGAAGAGGTCAGTCGTCTTCTTTCTAGAAAAATTCTGCAAGTTCAGCTGGGTGTTAACTGTTCATTGCACCTGGGTTTTCATGGCCACTTGTGTTACTGTTAATTACAGAAATTGCTTTGGTTTTAGACAAAAAAGTGGAGGTTTGAGGGTACAGCATTTCAACGGGGATTAGATGCTGTGGCTGTTAAGTGCAGTAGTGTAATAGAAGGGACCCTGCTAAGGAGAATTCAGATGTGGAACCACATGCTCCTTGCCCTACTCCTTCCTCCACAGCCCCACAGTCTGGCAGGGGTTACAGAGGCCACAGAGAACTACCCAGAGGCTCTGCTGGCCTGGGCTGCCTTCAGTGGTGATGACAGCAAGTGCTTCTCAAATGCTTGGTGCGCATGAAGAACTCAGTTGGGGGCTCTGTGCATCCAGTGTTAATCTGATAATAGTCCTGCTCCAAATTATCTTGTGCCTTTCAGTGTCTTGCTTTTGCTTCTCTGTGCTTTTTTTCTGTTTAGTATGGTTCTGATGTTGTTCTTGAATTTGGGGTATTTTGGATGGGTTTCCCTGTGTCTTTGCTGTTCCTCACCTTCACTATTCTTTTTTTTAGCCTGTTTAATTTTAGTTATTTGTGGCACTTGCATGAAACAGCAGGGCATTATACGGTTTCCTCTGTGGGCTGGGCTGTCTCAGCTAGGTTGGTCTGTCTGTCTGCTCTTTGGGCCGGGCTGCAGGCACAGCGGGGCAGGAGCTGGCTTTTCTTCCTGGTGCTGTGCCTAGCACAGTGGGGTCCTATTCACTCTTGATACTTAAGCACTGCTGTAATAAACACAATTGAAAGATTTCTTGTTTAAACCCCAGTAGAAGAACGGAGACTCCCTCTGAGATGTATTAAGAAGTTCTTAATTCATTCAAGTATGTCAGGAGAGTCTTGGCAATTTGCAGCTACTGCAGGTGGCTTTTCTATGGGCTTTGCTAAGTGGTGCAGTCTTGTGCATTAGAAACCTTAGTGGTGGATGCAGAAAGAATGTAAAGGAAAAGAAAGAATGTAAAGGGAAAGAAGTGATAATCTCTGCTTTTAAGGATCAGAGATATACTTGGCTAGATGACATATATACATGGGACGTGTACAGGGATGGGGTGCCATCCAGAGGGACCTTGACAAGCTGGAAGAGTGTACTTGTGAAACCCTCATGAGGTTCAGCAGGGTGAAATGCATGGTCTTGCACCTGGGTCAGAGCAACCCTCGGTATTGATACAGGCTGGGGGATAAAGTGATTGAGAGCAGCCCTACCGAGAGGGACCTGGGCATCCTGGTAGATGGACATGAACCGCCAATGTGTGCTTGCTGCCCAAAAGGCCAACCATATGCTGGGCCACATCCAAGGAAGCATGACCAGCAGGATGAGGGAGGCGATTCTGCCTCTCTGCTCTTCTCTGGTGAGACCCCACCTGGAGTCCTGCAGTCAGTTCTGGAGTGTTCATTACGGGAAGGAGATGGATCTGTTGGGAGCAAGTCTAGAGGAGACCATAGAAGTTATCAGAGGGCTGGAGCACCTCCCCTGTGAAGAGAGGCTGAGAGATTGGGGGTTGTTCAGTTTGGAGATGAGAAGGATCCGAGGAGACCTTATTGCAGCCCTTCAGTACTTAAAGGGGGCTTGCAAGAAAGACGAGGAAGAACTTTTTAGCAGGGCCTGTAGCAGTAGGACTAGGGGTAATGGTAGATATTAGGAACACTTTTTTATACTGAGGGTGGTGAGGCACTGTCACAGGTTACTCAGAGAAGTCATGGCTGCACTGTCCCTGGAGGGTATTCAAGGCCAGGTTGGATAAGGCTCTAAACAGCCTCATTGAGTTTAAGATGTCCTTGCTCACTGCAGGGGGTTTGGGCTGGATGACCTTTGAGGTCCATTCCAACACAAAGCATTCTATGGTTTAAGTGGATTCAAAAGCTGTAACAAATGCAGTTAAAGGATCAGAGAGTCCTCCAGCAAGTAGACCGCCTCCTACTTGAGCGGCTTACAAGAAGCTACTTGAAAGTGGAAAGTTTACAGGTCATGCTATGTGTTTTGATGGGAAGATTGTAGGCCTTCTAGGAATTCCCTGAGTGTACTGTTTATCATTGTTGGTCTTGGAGAGGAGGGAGCTTAGGAGTCTCTGCAGTGCTCTTAAAGTAGGCACGTCATTAGGTGTCCAGTGATGGATTTGCTCGTATCAGCCTTGCTAGAAGATGCTGATAAGATTCGCTGAGGGTCAGCTGTTGAATGGCACGAACAAGTGGGTACATACGATCTGTTTGTAACTTGGGGTTCTCCACTGCCCTGACAGGGCTAGGTTACAGGGCTTTTATAAGTTATTATGTGTCAGCTGAACTGCTATAGTTGTCTTTGGCAACTGGTGGCTAAATCATGTTCCTTGATGATGTAAGAGGGAGGAATAACTAAAGGAGACTTCAAGTAAGAAGTCCTTACACCGTATAGGCTGAATTTCTCAGCTGCCAGTTAACTTGGAGCTGTGCAGCAAAGGGGTACATTGAAGCTGCCGTCTCGTGCTAAAATGACGTCGTCATGCTGTTTCCGCACACTTCCTATCTCTGTCCTTGTCTCTTGTGCTGTGTTTAGTCTGTAAGCTCTTTGGGGCAGAAATGACCTGACCTGAGATTATAAAAACAAATGTTGTTATGATTGCTCCAATAGTTGCCTCCTAATCTGTGGAATCACCTTATCTAAATTTAAAGTTGATTTCTATAGCTAAATAAGTTTCATGGGGTGGGTTTGTCCATGTGTGGGTGGGGAGAGAGGAGAACAGAAAGAGTACATGCTAGTTAACAAGTTATTTTTAGTATGAGACTACTTATGAAACCCCACTGGCAGCCAGTGTTTAGATTACCTTAATTGTATATTTCTGTGTTTTTATCCAAAGCAGAAATTTTAAGTATAAGCATTCTGGCGGGTATTTTGTTTGGTGACATGAAAGAAAATCTTTTAACGCTGCTCACTAAAGTGATAGGACAAGGTTCCTCCTCCCCATACACACATTGGGGTTAACTGCAGCTTAAGAATAAATTTGCTTGTGAATTTTCTGTGTTGGCTCATGTTTGCTGTGACGGAAAGAATACTCGAAGCAAGCTACTTGTTAAAGAGATGGTTAACATATCTAAGGCTTGTGTCTCAGAACGGCATAGGTACCACCTTATGCAGTGGTAGGCTTTAGTGAAATGAATCTTCTCTTCTGGAACTGCAAGTAAACATCCCTTCTGAATTCAGATGCTTGGCTTGTTAGCCAGTGGGATGTGACCTGCTGGATTTTGTGATGTGCTGATTAAAGCAGCTGGCTGCAGTTCGAATATTATCTGCTACAGCTGGATCCAGGGGAGGTCATCTGATGGCCAATGTGATAGACATCTGGGCTACATCCACAGGGCTCTTCCCATCCTTCTTCCTCTTGTGGGTTTGTGTTTTTGGTTGGTTTTTTTTTTGTTCAGAGTAATGCTTAAGAGTTGGCAGTGTTGTGCTGTGCCTGCTTTGGCTTCCTTAGTTGAGATCTAAAAACCTGTAGGAAGTCAGTGTTTCAGAGCTTTGTGTGACCTTGTCGTGGGCATTTTAACAAGCTTGTCATGTGAACGTTCTAGAGTTGGCCAAGTACCCAGTTCATATTTTAAAAGCTTGTTTATAGGCTTTAGCTAAGCTTTTAAAGAGTGTGTTTAATGCCTCCTCCAAAAGACTATGATTACCTTTAAAGGGAGACTTAAATCTCCAGTGGCATTAGGAATGACTAAACTGAGAGGCAAAAAATCTAGGTACTGTTCCTTTAGTTAAACGTTAGGGTTATTTTTCCCAACACAGCAGTTCCCTGTATCCTGAGGTAATATTGTTTATTACATCAAATACAGGCATATGAGGCTCATAATTCCCCATCCTGCTTTCCTGGAAATATATTTAGATACTTTTTCCTTGTGACATACTGACCTCAAAAAGGCGTGAAGACAGAAGTCAATTGAGTTACACACCACTCATTTTTATAATAAAGTTGTGTTACCTTTCTGATCTGTTACTGCTTATTTTGAAGTGATGGTATAGTTTGTTTTACTGGACAGAAGTCAGTCACTGCTACTATGTTTACTTTTTACTCCATTTTCCAGTTGTCTTGTGCATAAACTTAGCACTTAGTACTTTGAATTTGTATTGCAGAAGCAGTCAGGGAAATTGTAGAGATACCAATACTTTTTGGAAGGTTTTGAAATGGGTTGTTATCTAAAAAGCATTATTATTCCTTAGTGCAAGTGGATTGAATATTTTCTTTTTAAATTCCTTTCCTTGTGTCCAGCTTGAGGCATTGGCAGCTTTTATTTCAGGGTGGAGTGTTTCAAAAGCCTTCTACCTTAGTGGTCTTTGGCATGGCAGTTGTGGCTGAAAATTGTCCTGATTATTTGTCACTGGATTGAACCAACTCAGAGTGAATTGATATATAATTGACTATCACTTGATCATTAACAATAAAACAAAGAATGACTGCTTTACCTTTTCTTAATTTATCATTTCACTATGTTTTTGTTTAAAATGGATGCAGATTTTGACTGTTGTGGAAAGCAGCATGTTTGGTGTTTAATTATGACACCATTGCGTTAGTGCTGGGTGGGAAAGAATGGTTTATGTAGGTGTTGAACCATTCTGGTGCTCTCAACACCTGGAGAACCATCTTGCCGATTTCATTCATTATTCTTTCTTTCAAACCTAGACGTTCTGGTTCAGCTATATTATATGTGTGAGAAAAGGTTCCAGTATAAAATGTGTTGCAAAAATAACCTTATCTTTCAGAGATTTTTAGAAAAGAAAATTTCTTATTAATTTTGTGCACCCTCAGTTCTTTCCCAGACTTTTGCAATTTCTAGTCCTAGTCATCATGTGCAGTATATTCACCTGTGGATCAAAGCCCTCTCTGAAATGTCTGTTCCTTAAATGGTTATCTTTTAGATATAATACTCCAGCTTTCTCTGTTTGACTTGAATTGTTTGAGCTATTGAAGTCTCACTCAAAAGTAATGTATTTTTCTGACCATATAATATATGTGACTTCTTTCTGAACCTAATGTTTTTGAATCATCCTTCCTGAATTTTAGCATTCACGAGCATACACGCTATTCCAGTGGCTGTTGCATGGATGCCAAATAGGAAAAAGAGCTCTCTTTGTTTCCTGGCTGATGTTCCCCTGCTTATACATCTAAGAATTGCTTTAGGTCTCAGTAGCAATGTTGTGCTTAGGCACTACTATCTGTGCCAGGATACATTGCAAGTCAGAGTTGATGACTCCACTCTTTGAGGTGACTTTACTTTGGTTTGGCTATACGTCACATCACCTTGGGTCCTGGATCACTCTGATTAGCTGGTGCCTGGGTTACAAAGGGACCAGCTGCTGCTTTGTTTATCTCTACCATGTGCATAACTCTCTAAGTCTTGTGTCTAAGAACTTGATAGCTTTTCTTTCACACTGTTGATAAAAGCACTAAATGTGAAGCCAAAAATTAATGCTGGTAGGCCTCCTACTATTATGTTTTATGAGATCATGGATATGTTGAAACTTAAATGCTAGTGTAGTATAATTTGACTGATCATAGAATCATACAATAACCAGGTTGGAAGAGACCCACTAGATCGAGTCCAACCGTTCCTATCAAATGCTAAACCATGCCACTTAGCACCTCATCCACCCACCCCTTAACCACCTACAGGGAAGGTGACTCAACCACCTCCCTGGACAGCCTGTTCCAGTGCCCAATCACCCTTTCTGTGAAAAACTTCCTCCTGATGTCTAGCCTACATCTCCCCTGGCAGAGCCTGAAGCCATTCCCTCTTGTCCTGTCCCCTGTCACTTAGGAGAAGAGGCCAGCTCCCTCCTCTCTACAACCTCTCTTCAGGTAGTTATAGAGAGCAATAAGGTCTCCTCTCAGCCTCATCTTCTCCAGGCTAAACAACCTCAGCTCTCTTAGCTGTTCCTGGTAAGGCCTGTTCTCCAACCCCTTCACCAGCTTTGTTGCTCTTCTCTGGACTCGCTCCAGAGCCTCAACATCCTTCTTGTGGTGAGGGCCCCAGAACTGACCCCAGGATTCAAGGAGCAGTCTCACCAGTGCTGAGTACAGAGGGAGAATAACCTCTTTGGACCTGCTGGTCACGCCGTTTCTGTTACAAGCCAAGATGCCATTGGCCTTCTTGGTCACCTGGTCAGACTGCTGGCTCATGTTCTGTCATGTTCATGTGCAGATAATCACGTTTCTTTCAGTATTTGTGTTTTTTCATTAATTTAAGGTGTGATAGCAAGTCAAAGAAACCCTACAGAAGTTGGTATTTTTGCTTTTATGCTTTATTCCCCTCTTTCCTTTCCTGCAATGAACCTGTGATCTCTTTAGCCATGTGGATTCCAACAGTGCAGTCTCTATACTACCTTACTGTTAATTATCATGGTAGCTAATGTGATACTTAATCTGAAGTTGTCAAAATTAGAGGATCATAAGGATCATCCCATCCACCTTTGAAGCTCTCAAAGTGTTCTGATTCCTTTCAAAAATCAGTATCACTTCTCAGATTTCTTTGCTGGCTCTTCCAAAATCCTTGCATGTGTATCGTGAGATTCTTCTGATCTTAAGTAATGTCTAATGGTCACTCTTTTATTGCAGTATTCAGTTACAGTCAAGAAGTCAGATGACATTTCCTGTGCTAAAATGAGTGTGTGTGTGTGTGTATATATATATTTTGAATGCCTCTGCCTTCTCTGGGTGATGATTGGCACACTTACAGGTTTTTGTTCAATGTTTGACGTGAGCTATTTTTGAAATTTCAAGAACTTGTTTTGATTGGGGTAAAATTAGGAACGAAACCATGTTGCTTTTTGTTAGAATCCTTTCTTTGATTCCCTGAGTTTTTCTGACTTGGTCCTTGAATGTTCATTTTTACTGCTGGCAGTGTATTGCTTCAAGCATATTTTATTCATACTGAAGACTCTCAGAGCAGATGATGACCTCCTTCCTTCACATGCCATGGACAGGTAGCCAAGAAACCAGGTGTTTTATTTCATAGTCTAATCTAATGGTCAGCATCAGCTCCTTGCAGATAATTCTTCTTGTGCTTTCTATTAAGACAATTCAGATATTTTGACCTTCTCAATTATCAATGACTGAAAAAAACCCCCAGTGCAGTTCTGAATGACTTTCATCTCCTCCTGGTCACTCGTTTCTCTATAGATAGTTGTCAGCTGCTGGTTGCATCCTGTTCAAATTGGCAGGGGCTGGACTCAGCAGTGTAGGGTTTCTGCGGAAGTGGCTTGTTGACTGTGTTGAACACTGAGCAAATTAAGATGAAAGGGTCTGGAGAAGCCTTAGACTTTGGGAGATGTAGTCAACATTGAATATTGAGCCGTATCTTAATAGGGAGATGAGACTGAGAATTAAAACAGATCAATGAAGATTCTTTAATTAAGTGGAAGCAGACAACTACATGTCATCAGACATTGTAGAGTATGTTGTAAGTCTGGGGTTTAGGACTTAAAGACAATCTATGTAGCATCTAATGGGAGGGCCTCTGTATGTGCTAGCAAGGAGGTGTGTAGCCATTGGTAGAGGAAAGGAAGAGGAGGTGGGTAAAGTCAAAAGAAAGAGGAAAAGGAGGAGTTTGTAGACAGTACAAAGGATTCAGGTTGCATTTAAAGTAGGAATAAAGCAGCTGTAAACATCCTACTGATTCATTGTTTCTTCCTTTCAACTTCAGAAGGTGTATAAGAAGCGGAAGAGGGCACATATGTAGTTGAAAGAAAAAAAGAATCATTGATCTCTGATTGTATGTGCAGTAGCATGTGTTTGTACTGCTCAGCTGGAAGCTAAACAGCTGAAGCTGAACAGCAGACGTAATTTTGGACTCTCTGTGGACCGATTTGGTAGAAGGCATGGGGGAGTTTTGATCAGTTGCACAGGATGTCTTTCATAGTCTCTGAAGGCTGAAGTGAATTTTATTGATCGATAGCTACGTTTAGGCACTGGCAAGAAGTGTATGTGCAGTGTGCTTGTAGAGTGGTCCACTTCGAGCAGTAGGAATCTGCAGCCAGTGGAGTATTCATGTGACAAAATGCTTGTCCAGTAGTAGAATCCCTTGTCTCACCTAGGTAAACATCTACCACTGTTTGAGGTGCATGCAGCTTGTTCCCTAACCGTATTAATATTTCATTAAAATAGTACTGGTCTGTTTTCATTTTGGTTTAATTATTGTACTGTATAAACAAAGGAATTGAATATATTCAACTTTTTGAATGTACAAAATTGAATTGACACTTGACTTGAAAGGATAAATGACCATTGGTGTTGGGTAAAATGGTGACAAGAGCCATTCTAAAGTACTTGGAAAAGAGTTAGAGCTTATACTGGTGCTCTAATAACCTGTAGTCTTGTAAATGGAGTATCTTCTTTTCCCACAAACTGAGTCTCCTCTGCTTTCAAACTACTGACTTCACCTAATGCTTGTCGTTTGTCCCATATGGTCATCATGTGCTAAAGATGGAAAGTGAGCTAGAAAGAGCGGAGCCTTCAGTAATTAAAATGTCTGGATTTTGTTTTCAGTTGCAGATCAGACATATGGAATAATCTTTTCATAAAACTACACACCCAAACAGCACACAACAGTGGTGCACAGACCAGGAAGGAGGGGTGAAGATGTTGCCCTCTATATCAGGGAGTGAATAGAGTGTGACGAGCTGTCACTGTAGAATAGCTGTGAGCAGGTTGAAAGCTTTTTTGAGTTGGGTTTGTTCAGCCTGGAGAAGGCCCGGGGTAGACCTCATAGCAACCTTCCAGTATCTTAAGGGGACTGCAGAAAAATGGTGGAAGGACTTTTTACAGAGGCATGGAGTGACAGGATGAGGGGGAATGGATTTAAATTGGAAGGGGAAGATTTCGGTTAGATCTTAGGAAGAAATTCTTTACAATGAGGATGGTGAGGTACTGGCATAGTACCAGAGAAGTTTTGGATGCCTCCTCCCTGGAAGTGTTCAGGGCCAGGTTGGATGGGGCCTTGAGCACCCTGGTCTGGTCGAAGGTGTCTGTGGTGTGGAGAAGCCTTCAGGAGTTTGCTTGAAATGTACCAAGTCCAAATACAAATATATTTCAGTGACAGCTATTTATTTTCACTTGTGCTTCTGTCCTGGATGTTATAAAGGAGGTTTGCCTAGATGAGTGTTGTAGTGGCACTTGAATCTGCTTTTTTATTACAGTAAAAATAGATCCTATTACCATCGGCCCCAGAAAGCAGCTTCTTTGGTCAAGTAATAGTGACTCTTCTGATATGAGCTATACTGTAAGAGTTGTTTAGTAGTTTGTTGTTTGGTGCTTCCTTCCTTAGTTTTTCAATTTAGTTTTCAATTTCTATTGTAGTCCTGCAATTGAAGATGTCAAGAGTATTGTGTGTTTGATAATGCCTGCTTATACACTGAGGCCATTAAGTCTGACAGTCCAAACAAAATAAGAGGTGAAAGGCATGAGATGAAAACCATCTAGGCTTCTCATTAGACTTGCTGTGGTATAATATGTCTTGGTGTTTGCTCTTAGGAGTCTCAATTTGGAGATACTGAAGATTGCTGGAAAAGGGTGTTGCCTCTCCGCTATCTTTCATCCTGTTGAGGCTAAAACCAGTATTTCCCAAAGCTCTTTAGTGAACTAATTCCTTTATATGCTGTTCGGCTGGCAAGTCAACTCTTGCTGTGCAGGCAATAAAACCTGGGATAACCATTCTGAACTCCTGTCTTCAGAACAGTATGTATATCAGTGTAGTGGAACAAGTGGAGAAACAGGTTTGTGGCCCATAGATGCTGCTATGGTACAGATAAATATTACTTGTGTACTTTGAAAAGCAATGAGATGTTTTCAGGATTAAAGCTGCCAAAAATACTGCTGAATTTTACCCCTGCAGTCCCACAGATTTAACTATTCTGTGATGGAATATAACTGAAACTCACAGCTGGCTTCTGTTTTGAAAGCTTAGAGTTCTTACGGTATCTTTTGTGGACGGGTTAGCAAGAGCTGTTGCTTATTGAAAGAAGGAAACTGTAAGAAGCATCTAGGAGGCTTAATGCCCCATAACTTCTAGTAAAGAAGCAAAGTGTTTCTTGGTGTCCAGTTAAATGAAGCTTTAAAACACTTAATACTTCAGCAAATTTTCAGTGCACTTAAAGGAAAGTGTGTAAAGCTGACTGGCTTCTCATTTGAGCTCTGGAGAAGTCAGCCATGTTGCTGCAGTGCCCTGTTGGGAAGAACACTTGATGTGGCCTGAGATTCAGGATTTGCTCTTGCAGTTGCAGAGATCCCCCAGGATGATTGCAGCTGTGGAGAGTCTCCTGTGAGCAGATGTCTCAATACAAAGTACATAAAACCCCAACCAGTATTGCTCAGGACAAGGGTTTTTCTGTTCAGGTAGTCTTGATTTTGAGATGGCAAGGAATGAAACTCATTGACTGTAATCTTGATACTCTGGTCTTGTGACCAAGGCAAATAAAAAACTGCCAAAAAAGCAGGGAAGTAGGGGATTACCTTTTAAACGACTTGGACTGTCACAGTAAAGCAGATGTCACCTATTTATATGTGCTGAGTTAGAATGCTAATTGTAGAAGAGTCAAGCAAATAAAAATGCAGAGCCTGTGTCAGAAGTACTTCTTGCCTTAAAAAAGGGTTGGTTTCTTTTCCTGGCTCTCTTCCATTTATTTTTTACCGAAGAGTAGGGTGAGTTTTCCAAGTTTTTGCAGAACCTTTAAGCAGTCTCACAGGATTCACTGGTTTTCACCTTTTTGTTAGATAAACTTAATGTAGCATCATGAAATGGGTGTACTTCTTGTGACTTTGTGCTTTGAGGATGTAAGAAGCTGGCAAGAGCGTTAAATAACCTTGGATGCAGTTCATTCAGGACAAATGGAGAATGTTAGGCTTTGATAAGAGTAATCAGGTGTGTAAGTGGAAAGTGGGCCAGGATTGGACAGGTGGCCGCTCTACAGAGGAGAGTTTGCTACACAAAGTGACCCTGAGTCAACCAGGTTACAGCATTGCACAAGCTGCAAACATTGTGCTGGGCTGTGCAAACAAGCATGTTGTAAGCTGGACATGAGAAGTCACCAAGAGACTGAGTAGAGCTGAAATAAGCTTCCTCTGCAGGGGCTGGGTTTGGGTACCATACCTGAGAGATATTTAGCAGTGAAGGGAGAGATCCCCTGAAGATAAATAACTTCTTAGCCATAGTAAATTTTTGCAAGAGTCCCTCACATATTTGAAAGAAGTAGTGGGGGAAAGAAGGCAGTGGGGAACTGTGCCATTTTTCCGTGCTGGCTGGAAGTAGAACAAGGAGTGATTTACCTAAACTGTGCTAAAGGTGATCTGAGCCACCTGTTAGAAAAATCCTTTTAAATGTGTGAGTATCGAAGGACTAGAAGAGGAGAGGATTCTTGGGCAATTTGGAGAAGGAAGGTTTCTTAATAAGCAGATGTGACAAGCATCTCTTGAGGGCAGTTTCTGTAGCATTGCACAGTGACCACTGTAGAACAGCAGATTCTGTTTTTCCTTTTAGCCCTATTCAGTTCTGTAAACTGAGCCATTGTAACTGAAAGGCAAGAAATGCCCAGGGTGTGCTTGCAAAATGTTGAAAACTTTGGTCCTATTACAAACAAAGCCAGACTTTGAACAAGGGGAAGCCCTGTTGGTGATAGCAGTGGTACTAAGAGTAGGTAATAGTGGCTTTGTCTCTTGATGGGAAAGTGGCTGGGAAAGGGCGTGTGTCTTGTCTGTGCACTACTGAAAGCTGGAGCTGCTGCATCTGCACCAAAGTGCCTCCCTTCTTTGCAAGGAAGTTCCGGGCATGGCAGAAGAGAGGAGCAGNCACATTCACCTGTGCAGCATCCACTGTGATCTTGCATCTCAAGTGTGTATCCATGTCTGTGTTCTGGTTTGCATTGAGATGTGAGCTACGTGTGTTCCATCGCCATCCTTTTGCCCCTTTCTCCCCCTGCCCCAGTGAGTACCTCCTTTCTTTGCAAGGAAGTTCTGGGCATGGCAGAAGAGAGGAGCAGGACTGTGTCATAAGATGCAGGCTAGGTTTCACTTCAGATGCACACAGCCAGCTTGGTCAAAGGTTTTGCTTCCTAATGCATGCGAGCTGAGTTTTTACATATAGGTAGGTTTATAACAAACTTTGTCAGTGCTTCTGGTCTTTGTCGCCTGTAGAGGAGAGAATGCTGCTCTGCAGGCTATACTGACAGGTTGATTTCTTCAGTTACAGCTAAAAATGGGGAAATGCTTCATTTTGGTAAAACAAACAATGCTGTGTTTAATACCACTTACATTAATCAGATGTACAAGTTGGTACTTACGTCCATCATACATCACATGTTGCTGAGGTATTGGCTCCTGGAAAAGCAAAATTTTTGTTAGCAATGATCTAGATGAGAAATTGTTGCCACTTAATATAGTCAGCAACAAAAAGTAGGCTCAGTGTTTCTTTGCTTTATGTCAGGGATTTTTATTTTTTTTCTATAATATTGCAATCTGCGTGCTGGTTTTAAAACTTGCCTTACTCTTTCCTGTTTCAGTCTTGTTGGTCATCTTGTTTACACAAGTATGTTGATTATTTATCTATCTCTTGCTTCCCAGGAGACAAAGACGGCAGCAAAGTGACTACAGTAGTGGCGACTCCTGGACAAGGTCCGGACCGACCACAGGAAGTTAGCTACACAGACACCAAGGTGATTGGGAATGGATCTTTTGGTGTTGTGTACCAAGCCAAACTCTGTGATTCAGGAGAGCTTGTGGCCATTAAGAAAGTCCTGCAGGATAAAAGATTCAAGGTGAGCCTATACATAAGTTTATACTATTTACTTGAATGTTATCTCATTTTGCAGGTCTTTGATGGCAACGGTTTTGATTTTCTTTTGATTTGTTTTCATTGGAGCATGTAAATGCACATAAAAATTTCCAGTGCTAAAGATTCAGCAGATGGTTTATGATAAAGGGATATAGTTTAACTTGAAAGTGAGTGAGTCACTGTTGTTTTGCACTAATCCAAATATTCATAACAGGAAGCTAAAAATCCTGATTTGATGTTGTGGTGCTGTTCCTGGGTTGCACACTAGATTTTTCAGACAATGAGCTGTGCAAACAAGGGAAAAACTTGTCTTGCACTCAATTTTTTCTAGCATAAACTCTTTTCCAGTCATTAGTAATGGAGGAAGGAACAGAGGCCTTTGGGCTTTGTTCTTGATTGTTGCACCTACAACATGGAAGGCAGTACTTGAGTAAATCACTAAGTCCCCAGGCTCAGCAAGATAATAACAAATAAACCCATGGCATTTCGAACCAAAGGCGAGTTACTTCCCCTAGTTTTCTGATTTATAGATGTGGTCTGTTCTGGTGTTTTTAATAGACTAGTGATTTTTTTTATTCTAAACAAGTAACTTTCCACAATGCGACATTATTTGGTGATATTTAAACAAAACAAAAATTGAAGACCATCAGCAGTCTCATCACTGCTGTTAGTCCTCTGCTTAGTTCTTGGTGTGCTTTGACTGCTTTTTCTTATAGTCACATGGCTTGCAGCTAAACTTGTACAAGCAGTGAACGATGACAGAGGTACTTATTTTATCATCTGAAGTGACTGGTGTGTGGGTTTTAACACCTGAAGGCCACAGTTTTTATTATGGAATTATAGAATGTTTTGGTTTGGAAGGGACCTTAAAGACCACCCAGTTCCACCCCTCTGCCCTGATCAGGGACATCTCCCACCAGACCAGGCTGCCTAAGGCTCCATACAACCTGGCTGTGAACACCTCCAGGGATGGAACATGTTCAACTTCCCTGGGCAGCCTGTTCCAGTGACTCACCACCCTTGTCGTGAAAGATTTCTTCCTAATATCTAGTCTAGATCTTCCCCTTCCAATTTAAAACCATCCTCCCTTGTCCTGTAACTACGCACCCTTGTAAAAAGTCCCTCCCCAGCTTTCCTATAGCCCCCTTAAAGTACTGGAAGGCTTTTATAAGGTCTCCTTAGAGCCTTCTCTTCTCCAGGCTGAACAACCCCAACTGTCTCAGCCTGTCCTCATAGCAGAGGTTGAGAGAAGCATAAGGACAGCATACAGAGAAAGTGCCACAGACAATCCTGTTGATGTGGTCTAGATAGAAGAACTTCTGAGTTTAAAAATAAGAACTTGAAGCATATTTAAGAAAAATCAACCATCTGAAACTTCTCCATTTTCTCAGTAACACTTCATGCATGGCTAGCTTCACTGGTAGTGTTTGTAATTTGTGTCCTGTTCTGGTAGGTAAGTTATTCTTTTGAAGTGTTTTGAAGGAACTGGTGTAGGCCTTTTTGAGTCTTGAAATTGATGCTGCCATCACCACAGGCATCAGCGCATCACAGATGCATTAGATGGAGAATGGAAAAGGAAAGATGTTTAAATGAATGTAATCATGCAGTATTGTTTAACTTGTAATTGAGAAAGACGTCTAAAACTCTTAGATTGTTCTTACATCTGAGTTATTTCTGGACTGTATGTTGAAGTCATCTTGTACTGGGAAGTGTGTAAAGTGATGCAGGAGTGGATTATTTTAGAAGAAAGGAAGAGATGGAGGATTAACAGAAGCTCTAAACCTAGTGATTCTTAAGAGCTTCTTTTGCATTCTTGCCACTGAATAGTTTTAGGAGAAAGGCCAGGACATTTCTTACCCTGTCATGCTTGATGGATATCAGCTAGAGCTTTAGGCCAAACTCTTTGATTTCTTCAGTCTTGTGCCTTTGAGGTTATGTAGGGTGTCAGAATGAAAACCTGGCCAGGCATTTAGTTCCTGCCTGTCAAGCACTGATAGTTTGTGATGTCTTATTTTTTTTTTTATAATTCTGTGCTGACTAAATAGAAGAAAATGTAGATCTTTGATGGTTTTTTGTTTCAGTATTTTTTAAAGTGGTGGTTTTTTTATCTGACTGTCTTTATTTTGGAGCTTTTCTTCAAGTGATTTGAAAAAAAAAAGACATTTTTTGAATATTAGCCCTCTTATTGGTTAAGGAAAAAACTAAAAATCCAAGTAGGTGTTTCCAGTTTGAACTCTGAGCTAATTCCATATATATGATGACAGAAGCTGAGAACATCCAGTACCTGAAGGCTTTAATACCCGTAAAATATGTGGAATTAATGGTAAGTGCATGTGTAGATTTACAGATAGGTAGCATTAATTTTAAAATACTTCATGATTTGCATGGGTCACATCTGCAGAAGTACCCAAGTTATGGAATTTTTTTTTCATATTCTTACTCCAAACTTGTATCTCAACTGCACAACATCATCTATCTTTGGTCTCAACTCTCTTGTTTTTCCTGTCATTCATCAGTTTAGTCCTCCCTTTATTTTCACATTACAGTCTGGAAGTATATGTTCTTTTGGCAGGAGGTATAAATTCATGCAGGCTGGATGAAAGCATCTGCCTGCATGGATTGTGGAAGCTAGAGACATAGATTTTCAAGAATAGCATGCAATTACTTCAAGGTTTGCTGCTCTTTGGGAACTAGGTTGTAAATGCTGGACCAGATACTCTACCAGTTAAACAGGGAACTTTGCATGTCTGTTGACCAGACAGATTGATGCCAGCATAAAAGCAGACTGGCTCTTACACTCAGAGAGCTGTGTTGTGATGTGCAGTTCAGCTGGGCTGTTGTCAGCCCTGCATGCCTACTCAAGCCCAGATCCAGGCCCTGGTAAGTGGAGTTCCTTAAGAAATCTGCCTCTTCTTCTCTCTAGTTAATGTATGCCTCTGGTTTGGCAAGAGAGAAAATGTAGATGGCCAAAAGTGGCAGTAGCTTGTTTGATCTCAATCACATTTATCAGCTTCTGAGGGAAGAGAGAAATATGTCTTCACTGATTCCGGTGATGGAGAAGGAACAATAGGACAGTAACACATAGAAGCTGCTTCCTGAAGTGTTGCTTATCAATGGAATTTTCAGCTGTATGCTTCAAGGTAGTATGTATCTCTGTATCCTGGTAGATTTATCTGGGTACACAAAGCGTAATTCTTTTGTTGTGATTTATCTATTAAAAATGCTTTTAGAAAAGGCAGCAGGAAGTCTTGAAACTTAAAGGGCATGATTTGGGAACTTCAGCAAGTCCCAAAAGAGTGTAACTTCTAGGCTCCTCCTGTATATCATGGATGTGGAGGGACCTGAATGTGAAGATGTGGAAAAAGCCACACAGATGCCAGTTTTTAGATCTGTGTTAAGAAGTTGAGATACTTTTATCCACATTTAAAGCTGGAATTACCGGAGGGGGGTTGTCTCTTTTCATTTTTTTTCCCCCTTTTCTATTACTGTGACAAGTTTCTCGTCACCCTCCACTGAACTGGAAGCAGCATTGGTCTATGCCAGAATGAAGTGAGTGTAAAAATCTTTGCTAAGGAGTTGAATATTACTGTTTCTGTGATGGTAAAATAGTTTGCAACATCTCTGCTTCATTCTACTCCCTTATTGCAGTTTAGTGGTTCTGCAGCTTGGCAGTGTGATTTCTGCATAGCTGTGTTTTAAACAGAATCTCTGAAGCACTCTGGGGTTTAAAAGAAGTTTGTCCAGAGTTCAGTGTAACCTGGAGCAAATATTATCAGTACACTAGGGGTAAAGACAAATGACTGAGGGCAGTGGATAAAATAAAATCTGAAGATTGATTTTATTTTGATTGATATTAAGCATGAGGAATTCAGCAGGAATTTTGGACAATCACATGATATTTAGGTTTACTTCAGACTACATTCTTCTGTGGGACCATTGCATTTGCCTCTAGTCAGCATGGAGAGTCTTTTTTTTTTCCCCCAAAATTAAAAGGGTAGGAGAGCCATTTCTCTTTGAGAAACAGAGCAAGACAGCTGTTCACAAGCTTTTGGGGCCCAAAAACCATTCAGACAGCAAAATTTTCTGAAAGCTTGTGTCCCTGCTTTCACAGACCTGTGCTGTGTTTCTGTTTGTATCTATTTGTATGCGTGAGAGTAGTTCCTCATGCAAGGCATTGCTAAAGATACCTGCAGTTAAATGATTATATTTTCAGCTACTTTCATCCATGTGTCTGCAGAGCCCCCTGACACAGCCTAATTATGGTGCTCAAAAAAAAGATACTGGTAGCATAAATTTTTTTGCACTGCTTTTGTTGGCACATTCACTGGAATATTTTTCAGATTAAGTACTGGTCACATTTCTCTCTCATTCTGCAAAAAGCAATAATAAGCAAGCAGATATGTTAGCACAAATAGGAAATTAGTTGAGTTTTTATTTCTATCATTCCAAGGCCATTCTGAAGGAATCTTGTTGGAAGGAATGCATGAGTTGCTAGAAATACTTCTTGGCTGACTGAGAATAAATACTTAAATTCTTCATATCTGAATTACCATCCTTTATTTTTTCTGCTTTAGCACCAGGCTGTCACAATCTGAATAATGAAGGGAGTTCTTAATAATCCTGTACCTTCTTCAGCCAGTCTAGATTGGGCATCACATTTCTTGTTAATGGCTCACATAGATCTGAAGTGTGCAGCAAGAGAAAGCTAAATTCTGTAATGACAACTCTTCATGCCATCCAGACTGTCAAAACATTCAGGGACTGCATAGGTTTAGCAGTCTTACTGTGTTAGCTCATGGCTTAGTTGCCTGAATTATTTAAATAGGCAGATCTTCTGTGGTGTGAGAGGTTGTCAGACTTGGCCCTGATTGTCCATAAATGTGGAGCCCTGTGTTGATAAAAGTGAGACCACTGAATAGCAGGCAGTGCTCTGTCCTCTTTTTAGTTATGGGAGGCATATATGTTGTGACAATTTGCATGATTTGCATGTAAAATCTCAGTGTCAACCTAAACCTTAAACCAATAAAGCAGCAGGATGGAAAAATATGTCTATGTTGACATTGTTTTCTCTCATTCTCTGCTGGATGCATGTACTTTTGTGAGCTGTTTTAAATGCTTCAGAAAGAGCCACAGCTTCCCTTCAGTTCCTGCCTCAAATTTATCAAGCTGCTAAGTGTAAAAAGATCTTTTTTTCAAAATAGCCCATATCCGCTATTTGTGTTAACTTAATTACAGCAACTTTGTAGCAGTTCACATGAAAAATGTAAAACCACAAGGAAGAATTCCTGCTGGAAAATGACTAGGTGTTTAGGTTCTTGCCTTCTGTTACATTTTCAAGAGGCTTTTAAGCATTCAGCAGTCTAAAGCTGACCCATCTTTTTAATATGTTGTGCATCTCCGTTTCTGGTTGAAGATAGCATTCTGTAAACATGCATATACAAAAAATATGAACCTGCTGACTAATGAGATATATATATTTTGCTTTCAGAATAATAGTTAACAGACCACTGTGAGAGTCCTGTTTCAAAACAGGTTTAATTAGTTCCACTCTTTGCTGACCCTCCCTGGCTTGTTTCTTGGCTCTGTTATCCCTTAAAATACAGCAGATAGTAGCTTTATATTGAAAGAAGGCTGCATTTTCAGGGTGCTTTCGTCCACTAAGGTCACTGCTAGTGTAGCTGATCCATTTTGAGGAGGGATGTTACCTGGTAGAAGTAAGAGTTAAAACAAGTCTTTCTTGGAGTCTGTAAGCTTGTGCTACATGTAATCATGTCTACAGGCTGCCAGACAAATGAGTTTGACACCCAGCCTCTTCATGTGTTGGGGAACCCTGCTGTAAAGCTTTATCCCTTAAAGTATTGTGGTCTCTTCAGTGCAGGTTTGGTCTCCCCTTGCAAGGTTCAGACGTGATGGAAGAAGCATCTTGCCTTTTAATGTTGTAGTCAATCTATTTTCCAAGCTCCTCTTCCTGTGTATTATAGCTTTGCCATGAGAATTTTAAATATACAGTTGAAGAGAAGCTGCTGCTACTGAAAATTGAGATACCACATAGAACTCTTGACTCACTTTGACTGTATGTGTCTGACCTGTAGTGTCTTCGAAGGGCACAGTGTCTTGAGTGAAATACTTTACCCCTTTCCAGGGAAGTTGACACGGAGGCTTATAATACACACTATCTTAATCTTATGCCAGCATTTTAAGTCTTGAATACAGTGTAAATGTTGGATCTACTCTGCTGTATTCATGATCACCTTTCTCTATGACCTCTTACCATCTGCACAGGTTTCCATTGAATTAAGAACTTCACTTGCTTTGTTAATTTAATGTCTGTGCATGAGCTAGTTGAGCTCTCTCACATCTCCATCTAGGGATCCTTGAATATTCAAACGTTAGTCTGTAAGGTCATCTCTCAAAAGAATGTCTTGTTCTGTATACCCCATTACAGTTGAGTTGGAAGCACCCATGGGATAATAAGTCTCAAAGGAAAGATGTGGCGATGAGAAATCATAACATTTAAACACCTTTCTACTAAGTCTTTGAGGACTTGCACATCTTAGCTACTTTGAAGATCTGAGGAATAGTGAATCAGTGTTCACAAGACGATTATGGAGGTGGCACTCTTTAAAGGGTGCCTTAATATTATTGTTAAATAGGTGGAAAGAGAGCACAGAACAACAGACCTGTCTTCTGACTACTTTAATCTGTGGCTTGTGTGTGTATCACAGGTGGAAGGAAGGCTGACAATAATTTCCAGTCACTTTGGCAAATATTACAAGCTTTTGTAGAACTAGCAGAAGGAAGATAATTGAGCCCGACACAAAGCCTTTACAAAACAATTCTTGTTCTACTTACCTTATCGGTTGGGAGGCAGTCCCTCTTAAAAACTGGGGCTATCAGATATGATTTGCAGAATGGGAGGTAACTGGGCATGTGTTCAGGGTGTTTTTCCGTCTTCTAAAGAGCTGGAGGACTGTGTTTGGTTACAGAGAATTTATTCAAGTCTGTGCTTTGACTCTTGTACAGAGGCTACATTTATAGGTCTGGTCCAACTTAGTTTAGCTAGATTATCAGAGATGTTTATGAAGATAATAACATTTCTTGTGCAGTACTTGATCTGCCTGTCTCCTGAAAGCCAGCTTGTTGGAGCCAATTCTGTCATTTAGCTGTAATTGCAGTTGCAGTGCCTGTCCCTGGTACACCGAAGAGGCTGAGTAGGTATCTGAATTCTCACAACCTTGTAATTCGTTCCACTTCCCAGTTTTCACCAACACTGAGTTTGCTAGTGAACCATCAATATGTTTGTACCCTTGCTTTTGGCAGTCTTTAAGCAGTGTACTGTTGGTTATACCAGCCAAAACCTCTCTCAACATACTTTTGTGGCTTAGAAGAGATCTAAGAGGGCTAAGAAGCATCTGTTAAGTTAAGATCTAGATTATAAAATTATTTGTAGTTGTGTTTTGTCTGTTTCTACAGGGTTATTTTTAATCTGATAAATTAATTGAATGCATAATAGGTGTTAATACAAAATAGGTCTCCACTTTGGCACATGGAGATGGACTGGAGTCTGTATTAAGGGCATTGATTTCCGTTTTCTTTTTAAGCTGAGGATTTGGACTGAAAATTGCTACCCAGGGCATGCATTGTCATCCAGCTGCAGTTGGTTTGGGGAAGAGGAGAAAGTGCTCTTCATCTGCAGTTGTGACTGCATGTATGTGTAGAAATGTGTTTCCACATGTTGCCTGTCTCCTGAAACCCCACATTAGTAGGGAAATACCTGCCATTAAGAATATGTTCTTTCAAATCGGAGGAGTCAGAAGAGCCCTTGAAGGCTTTTTCCCCCCACTTCCCCTATATGCTGACATGAAGTGTTTGTGTGGATACATGCTGCAGTTCAAGTGGTGCATTACTTTTGGATTTTGAGCTTTTCTGTCCTTCTGTGGTACTTCCTAGATTAGGACCACAGATAAGTTTTTAATTTTAGTCTCAAATGATGCACTAGAAGTGGATAAGAAGACAGAAAGTTGCCTAAAATGGAGCTATCTTGTTTTACAATCCTATCTGTCCTATGTGAATCTATTGACTTAACATAAAGAACCTTCAGATATATTAAATTTATTAAAAGGTTTTTGCCACGCTGGTCTGGAGAAGTCACATAGCTGCTGTGATAATGCTTTGGTTTATTTCCTGTTGTGTCATGTCTGCTACGAAAGTGAGTTCATATGTCTGCTCTTCATGAAATACAGGTATTTATATATGTTCCATGAAACATATATTCCATATATATTCCTAAATTAAGATGGAGACTGCTTTGAGGCACAGATGTTAAATAACATTGTAGGGATGCTATTCTGAAATAAAGACATTCAGAGTGCAGTTCAAAAGAATTCCAAAACTACCGAGGTATGGAAACGTGTAGTTTAAAGCACATAAATAGGTGTAACTGCCACATGCCAACAGCATGCTGTAGCTTATGCAAGCGTAGCTAAAGTTGCTGCAGAATTCCTGATACCTGTCAAATTAAGTTCCATTTTTAAAAGATAATTTTCCTTCCCTTTGACTCTTTGACTTTGCTGCCTAAATATCTGAGAGACACTGACACAGAAAAATAACTCTGCATGCAGTAGTGATAACCTTTATATTGTTCACGTGTGTAAGTCGCTTTTACTCTGGGTCACACCTTCTGCTCCTTCCAGGAGCCTTGTTTACGGCACTATTTGTATGTCTGTATAACAGATGAAAACTGATTTAACAGTCTTCATCCTTGGGATGTGGTGACAGTGTACAAAAGCAGTTGTGAAAAATGTGGATGTGGTGTTCTGTGGAAAGATCTGTGCTGGTCTTTCAGGAGAACCATGGAGACTATGTATTGTTGCTTGCCTGAGAATACATCCTCAGAGTGGATGTCCGTCTGAGACTGGCAGATTACAGGCCAGTGGAGCAGGTTTTGCTGTTCTCATTTAAAAACGAAGTGTTGAATGACTGCCACTGGAATCCCCTTAGTGTGGCAATACAGTAACCTTTCTAAGTGCGCAGCCAGTTGGAAGTGGAGAATCGAGGGCTGCTCTTTGTTTTGAGAACACAGCCTGAACTCATTTACAGAGAGAGAAGTCTAAAATTTCTGAAGTCCTCCTGAAGCTCCGGGATTTAGTGATACACTGTGGTGTGAGGTTGTACATAAATTCTAAGCTGGAGTTATTTTTCTCTCATCTTGCAGTTTTAACTAAGACGCACAGGCAGAGCGTAGGCACATCTGATGCTCTGGAGAGCCAGGTAATGCTGCTGCTCTGTTCAGCTTGGGTATTAAAGTGGATATGGTGGCCCAGTGGGTACCTTCTACACCTGTCTCCCAGTTAGAGCAATGAATATTGTGTAGGATATAAATAGAAGATTAGCTGATGCTTGTTGAGATAGAAATTGTGATTTTGAGACTACTTGGATGCTTGGTGCATGCAGTTACTTAAAAGACTTTTTGTTGGACCATCGTGTATTCTCTTTTAGAAGTCCCACAGCATGAGATTACTGGACTATGGAAGACTTGACATAAATGCCTATGTCTAGCAACATGAGGTGCCTGTGGCTCTTGCTTACTTCATTCTTGCTCCATTAAATTAACTTCGGTGCAGTGCACCCTTCTTAGAGTATGATTAAACTATGTTGTCAAATAATTTGACTTCAATTTTTGCCAGTGAACACCAATTTTTATCATTTAAATCCTCAGCTGCTAAGTCAGGCAGTGGCAAACCGTGCGTGCTTTTTTGATCTCAGTATTTACTATTTATTCAAATATTCTGCAGTGGTAACTCTGCATGTGAGGAGAAAGAAGGGATAGCTGATCAAATGTAAGAGACAGGAAGGATAGAAGAGATCCACCTGCTGCTTGACAGAGGCTTCCTGCAGTAAAGAGAGGGGACAGATCTTTTTGTTCATGTGTCACCAAGACAACTGTGCTGTGCCCTCTGGTGCTGTCTTGTAGTTCAGCCCTTTCAGCTTTGCTTAAAAACTTGCAAATTGGCTGCTTTTTTTATTCCTGGTTCTCCCTTGAAGAAGGGTAACACAAGTACAGCAAGCAATGATGAAGGTCTAAGGGGATGTGGAAGTGAGAATAATATTTTTATTGCCACTTTTCTTTTCCTTGAGTAGACCTGACGTTTTAGAACTGACTGTTGTGTTCCTTTTGGGAAGTTTTGAAAGCTTTGAGAGCCATGTAGTTGATTATTTTGTCTGCTGCTAAAGGCAATATGCACTGCCCGTTGCTGCTCTGAAAAGTAGTGCCAAGACATGGGAAAGTAAGCTCTCTTAAATGGTTCAGACTGTCAGGTGTATTCTAGAATTAGCAATGCTGCTGGTTTTTCCTGTGACTTGGATGCTTCTTGGTCCCTGAGATGCCTGGAAAGGTGATATGTGAGTGATCAACACAATTATTTTTGGCTTACACAGTATAAGGAATTACTTATCTGCTGCCTTTACACTGCACACTTTTGAGAAAATCTTGTTTGGCTTTGTGTCCCACTTTGGTTTTCCCCTTGCATTTCTGTCTGCATTATGTAGTGAAATTTGGCATGTGGTGCCCAAGACTAAATTTAAGGTGATGGAGACAGTGAGGCTTTGTTGCATGATCTAGACTCCTGTATGATCTACTGCAGGAAGTAAAACTGCATCTGATTTTCTTAGAATGGCTTTGTAAGAGTTGTTTCACGTAATATCTCCAAATAAGAAACTTACTCCATTAAAGAAAATTCTAATTACAGCACCTGATGGTTTAGTATTGTGCTGATATTTGTTTTAAAACATAAGGAGCGATGTAAATGAAGAGGTGGTTGTGCCTTCATACTGTGTTTTTGGTTAGGAGCAAGGAAGGAATCCACTCCTCTTTAGGGTGAAATGTGAGGTGTGGTGTTTATCGTATTATTAAATATATGTTACAAACTTTTAACTAAGTAGAATGCAGTCTGCTTTCTTCAGGGTGGGTTTTTGTTTATGCAGTGCCTGGTATAGCAAACCGGGATGAGTAATTGAGGCTCCTGGATGTGTCATGATGCAAATACCCAGACTATATGTATCCACCTGTATTCTGTAGTTCTAAAATTTAAAGCCAAGTCTAATTCTTACAGGCCCAGCAAGGGTACTCATTTCACGTCTTCATTTGTGATGTTGCTTTGAAAACCCAGCCATGGTGATTAGAGTAGTCCTCAGCAAAGTAATCAAAATACAAACATGCAGTCTGAATCACTGAAGCATAACAAAAGAACAACTGGATCTTCTTTTAATTCTTTTTTTTTAAATTCAAGATACACTCTGTCACAGAGAGCTAGAGTGAATTGCCCTCCTTGTTTCTCTCCACAGATTTTATCAAATGAGGGTGAGGACAGAATATCTGACTTGATGTCTTTTAAAGATTCATCTGTTTCTTCATTTGAGGATTTTTCTGAGGAGTTGCTTATCAGACTGAGTTTGCAGGCCTTTGTGCATTCGTCTTACTTTAATGTCACCAGACACATGAGTCATAAAGGTTGCAGCGAGTTTTTTTGGTTTTGAGAACAGGCATCTCATTTATACCAGATGAGTGTAACAGTGCAAGCATGTTGATTGATTAGAAATGAAATCATTTGTTGTAGGCTACTTAGTCCCCAAAATGGGACAGTGTAATGTTTCTGGGTGTTGTGGTGGGATGTGCATATTTATTCCAAAGCTCCTAGCTGTGCTATCAACCAGTGGCATTGCTCTCTCTGCAAGTATACAGAGGAGGATTTTCTTTTTTTTTCCTCTTTAGAGTACAAAGGTCATGGTGGATGTTCATGCTTCTTATCTGACCACCCTAATGCGTCTTAGTGGGAAAGTTTGATTTTACCGGTATATAATAGAGAAAAAATTTAAAAGATGTGTTGCTGACAAGCATGGGAATTAGTAGTAAGTGTGCAAATGTGGAAATGAGCTCTTTGGAGTTTGCTGCCATAAAATGTAATGCATGGGCTAGGGCCTTTAGGAAAGTTCATTCCAGTGTTTCCCATGAATGCCCTTGCTTTGCTTTGTGACATTGAGGAACTGTGAGAGCACGTTTCAGATGAAGCCTGACAGGGAGTAACAGGATGTAGAGGAGGACATCATAGGTATGCAGGTTTTTTTGAAGAATTTCTAAAAATAAGGATAAATACTGTTTTTCTTTGTGTTGCTTTGCAGAATGTACTTTATAAATAGCGAGCAGTTCTGACTTACAAAATTTGAAGGTGGTAAGAGCTGATAGTTTTTAGCTGAGGCAATGATATTAGAAGCTTGGTAGTTTTTAAAAACACAGTGCTGTATTCTTTCTAGGTTAGATTGTTCTGTCAGTGCAACATCATAGTAAGCTGTATGAGAATTGCCTGTCTGTGAGACCCAGGGCTGGGTTAACAACACTATTCACTTGCCATTTAGATACCGGCAAAAGCAGCAGCATGAGAGCAAGCGAAACGGAAATGCTGTTTCTCCAGTGTGCACAAAACCTCAGTAGTTCATTAGAGTCAGCATATGCAGAGCCAGAGCAAATAGTCAAGTACTTGGTACAATGTATACTTCTCCTTTTAATTTTTTTCTTTTTCTGTAAAGTTAGCGTAACTTTGGAAAGGGTGAAAATGGATATGGTGTGCAGATCATATAGCAGATTTCCTTCCTGATAGGCAATGACTTTGCTTCTCTAACTGTGCATAACAGGCATAAACTTAATCTGCTTTCACGTAGGGCTAACAGAACTAGTAGGACAAGAAAGCAGCATGAGACATAGGAAAACTAGGGCATGTTGAGGGTTGCCTGGAGTGTTGAAGACATAACAGAGTCGACGTACTCATTGAGCAATTTCTGTGGCAGCACGAAGGCCATCAATTAGCAGGAAGAATAAACAGCACAAGGACTTGTTTGGAGCTAACCTGATGAGTATCTCTTGGAAAGGGTCTACCTTCCTAGTGGGAGCAGTCTGTACCCAGCACAAATGCAATGCACTGAGTGCAGGAGGTAGTAATAGAAAGTCCCTTCCTGGTGGAGCACTCAACTGTGGCATCCTGTCCTACTGGCTTGTCTGCATTCGATCTGCTTGTGGGTAATGAATCTGTAGGTGTTTTCTTGAGCAGATAGTGGGCTTTCAGAGGGAATTAAACTTGGCTAAAACCTTGCCTAATTCAACTGTCAGCTAAACACTGTTGGAAGCTTTAGCTGATTCACCTTTAAAATTTATTTGAATTAAATTTTCCTGAAAGTAAATACAGCTCAGGATATGCTGGCTCTGTCTTAACCTAACCTAGTGTGCAGTAAATACTAGAATGTGTAGGGAGTAATACTGTTTTGCCTACATATGCAGGCAGTACCTTGTCCTCAGCAGGAAGTTAATTCTTCAATATTTCATGCTGTTGGGATTTTGAATGCAAAAGGGTCTGGGATCCTTTTGTATAAAGTTTGATTTCAACAAAATGTGGAAAAGCATAGTTGCCTAGTCAGTGGTAGAGCAAGGACGTGAATTCAATACAGAAGGCACAATCCTGTGGAAGTACAAGGCAGTTCATAGTATTTCTTTTGTGTTTTCACTGAGCGTATTGCTACTTAATGCTCCTGTCAGTAGTGACTGTCCTGAGAACTTCCCTCTAAAAGCTCTCTCTGCTCTGGCTACAAAGAGCAATAGCGTAAACCTTGCTTCTGTTAGTGTTGATCTTGATCCACATCTGAAGACTAGCTCTGCGTGGTTATAAAGATGAAATTGCTGGCATTCAATCCTTGGTCTCTTCACTTCTGATAACCAGGATCTCTTTTATAGCCTGCTATTTCTTGAGCACTAACTTCTAGCAACTGCAGTTTGTATGGCAATACTGTACTGTTGAGCATAAGATTACCTTCAGTTGCTTAAAACTGGATTAAATTATTGCTTACTGGGATAATAGGTTTCATAGCTATCTTTCCTGCTTCTAAAATACACAATTATAATTAATCCATGAAATATAATAAAACAAACCCTCAAAGGGGTATTGAGACCAGTTGTTTCCATTGGCTTGTACTTATTTTGGAGAAGGCAATTCTGTAATGTTTTTTCAATGTGAAGAGAAAATGTTCAGAATTGTATTTCAAAGTGTTCAGGTGGAATACACATAAAGCATTCTGGAGAAATTTAGTTTTTCAAGCTCACAAAACTGGCAGTAGCAAGCATTCTATATAGAAGTGTGTAATAGAGCAGCTGTAGTTAATGTGTCTTTAAGGGTTTTTTTGTCAACACAGGAATAATTTCAGCTTCTCAGAAATGGCCTAGAAACCGTCTTGAGTGACACGTGTTTTGACCCACTGGGTTTGTCTTCTTGTGCAGCAGGCCTCCTTGGCCATTGCTGTGGAATAAAGCTGTGCTCCTTCTGAGTTGAGGAGGAGAATATAAGGAGAGACAGTTTTGTGCAAGTTCCATCACTTCATCTGGACAGGCGATTTAGGCTGCTTTTGAAGGCAGCTAGGTTTAGGAAAATACTGAAACTTGTGACCAAGAACTTGTGACCTGTTTGGGCTCTGCTGCTTAGGAAAGCTGTGCCATGTTTTGTGTATCCAACAAAGACTTGCTATAGGCATGTAACTCGTGTGAGTTGCTGATACAAGTTGAATTGACATTTTCTGACTGAGGGTAAGAAAACATCTCTGAACACACATCCACTTGTACTGAGTGGAGCTATCAAGGTGAGCCTTGTCTCACTGTGACGGTTTAGAACTTGTTCTATAACCATCTTGTTATTTCTCCCCTCCCACTCTTGGTTTCCGAGCTCTAGAGTTAGCTTTTTTTTGTATTGGACCTCATACTTCTTCCATGTAGTCAAAACTGCATGTTTTCCACCTCATTGTGCATAGCTTGAATTTGGCACAAATAAAATATCATGCTCAGGGAGGACAAGCAGAGCACCTGGGGAGAAATAGGCCGGAAGGCAGGGTACTCTTGGCTTGCTTGGACAAGCCAACCTCATCTCATTGCTGCTGATGTGTGCAAGATACCTTACGCCAGGACAAGTCTGTCTTTCTTGGTCATCTCACATTCTGTCTCTTGAGATGATTTCTAAAGTGCAGACATTGGGAATTTTAGTAATAGTGGATGTTTTAATGAACTTACCTTACAAGAGTATCTTCTAGGACATTGTAGGTCAAACATCAAAAAATGTGTACTCTGCTGAAAAGGTGGCAGGTAATGTAGGAAACACTTTCTGATGTAATTCATATGATTGACTTGCATGCTGTCTCACAAAGTCATCAGATCTTTGATGTTTTATAACCCTGTTTTTGAAAATACCCAAGTGGTTCAGTGAGGGAGTTTAAACTTTAAGGTGCTAAGGGGCATGGTTTAGTGTTTGATAGGAATGGTTGGACTCGATGATCCAGTGGGTCTCATCCAACCTGGTTATTCTATGAAACGCCCATGTCTTCTGGTTTTAGGGTCCTAGATGACTCAGAACTAAACTTTTTTTTTTTTTGACCCTTTGGAAACATGATGCCGCTGTTGAACTGCTGGGCAATGTGATGTCAAGATGATTGGTCTGACTAAGTTATCTTTGTTCCCTTAGTCCCTTGGTTTTACCAGTTCTTCTGTTGACTTGCCACATGGTCATGTGCAAGTTCGCACTTTGTTCTGGAAGTGAGATGGAAGCCAGGATGCCTCTGAAGCTACCTATGTCTTTTACAGTGGCCCTGTCAGTACTGCCCAAGTTCCCAACTGTAACTTCAGCTTTTTGCTTTTCCTCCCTTGAAAACTTGCTGGTCTAGCATCAACTCTGTAGTTGTGCCCAGATATCTGACAGTGAGACTAGAGCCTGGACACTTGAAAGAGATGAAGAGAAAGAACTTATGGTTGGTGGCAGATGCGATGGCTATTGCACTCGTCACCCCTGCAGCAAGATGGCTCTGAATTTAATCCTACCCCAGGGTAAATGTCACAACCAGTGTCTTACGAGTGGGTTGCAATAAGATTCAGCCTCCAGGCCCCAGTTAATTCACAGCAGCAGCTTAAACTCACAGGGCAGGGGCAGCCCTCCTTACCCAGCTGCCCATCCTGGCATAGGCTTAGATTCAGAGCTGTCTTATCATAGGCAGAAAAAGGAGAAACTGAGTCAGTAGTGTTCTTGTGTCTTCACAGATATTGGAGCAGAAGGACTGAGATTCACAGGGGTCAGGTTGCCCTGCAGGGACCTGACCCTTGGGAAACTGAGCTTGGAAGCCAGTGAGTTGGAAGTGTAACCTTTTAAAATGTGGTCAATGTGTGCCATTACCAGTTCATGGAACTTTCCTGATGTATGAAATAAATTCTCTCTGCTCATTTATTTTGGAGATCAGTATTACTTTTTAGGATGATGAAGTGGTGAATCTAACCATAATACTGTGTCTCAACTTTTAAAATTTGTCAGAAAATCATACTTTACTATGCAAATAATTACAAAAAATTACTCTTCTTCTCTATATTCTTTTGTTTGGGGCAATTTAGGCTAGAAGTGAATGTGAAGATTTCCTGATCTTTTCATTTCCCTTTAGCCTAAGGAAGTGATTTCTTGAAAAATGGGACAGTGTTTAAAAAGCACTGACGCTGACTAAGGAAAAATCCTCAAGCAAGAAGTCTGATAACCTGTTTTATCAAACTCGAGCACTAACTCTTCTAGTAACTTGAAGAGCATTTGTACTTTGACATAGCTGGCTTTCTCTTTCAAGTATACAAGGTATTTCCCTTTCAAGATACAAGATTTCTTGTGTCTAGCAAAGGTCAACTGGTAAAACTGTTCTGCAGCTACTGGAAGAATGTGCTGCTATCTTTTAATATAAAGATATGTATCTGGGGAAGTTTGAACAGTTTTTATATACAAAACTGTGAAGAACAGGTGTTGAAACGTTCTTTTAACACGTGTCGCTATCATCTGAAATTTGGTGGGGTATTTATTATCTTAGACTTATCTCAGACCTAACATTCACATAATTAAGTTATGGTGGTAACTAATATGCACTGGTATTTGCTCATGACAAACTGACCAAACCTGGGGGTGGGGATTGAGCAGGAATTCAGGGAGAAGGTCTTATTGTATTTGTGCTTAAGATAAGGATTGCGAGTTCCTATTTTAACTTCACTGTTGGAGTTGAGCTGGGTTCTTCTCCAACTGCACCACCTGTAGAGGAGGAGCTACCCAGTCTCCCTCTGAATTCAGCAGGGAATGCTTAACCCTTTAAAGGCTCAGTCATCTGGGAGTTCATTATTAAAACTCATACTTCTAAGAGATTTAATTCTGCTTGGCAAATAATCATCTGCAGGCAGCTAATTCCACCTGCCAGTTCCACTACCCCTTTGCTCCCTTCTCAGTCTTCACCTGTCATTTCTCCTTTCTTGTGTCCCTGTAATTTGGATCCTTCCTCGAAGGTCTTAATGTTGAGTCAGAAATTTTCATTTGGCTTGAAATTAAAGCCCCTAATGACTTCTAACACCAGACATCTTCATGTGACTTAACAATAGTCCTGAGGCAAAGCAAAAATCAACGTTGGAGGCACTGCTTACCTCTTCCCTAAATAAATAAATAAGTAAAATTTTTTTGGAGGGTGAGGAGAAATTATTTTTGTTTTGCGAGTCCTTTGAAATATGTTTGCATGAAACATTTGCTGCATCATATGTGAGAAGAGAAGGTAAAGAGTTACGAAGCATTTCATTAATCTTTAATAACATAGTGATTAGCAACCCAGCAAATGTCTTATGCCCGTGGGAGATTGGAACTTATTTGATTAATAGATTAATTGCAACCTGTTCCAGTTGTGATTGCAGGTGTAAGTTTCTGTGGATGTTGCAGACTCCCTGAGCACTGATGTTATAGGTGTACTTATACTTACTTTATTCTTCCTAGCTGAAGAGTTAAAAATCAAAACATGAGAAAAAAAATCTATCTGCTGTTTCTGTGAAAGGAAAATTATTTTTACTGTAAGAGGTTTTTCAACAGAGATCCGCTGTGCTACCTCTGAAAAAGAATGGCTGTTATCTTTGAAAGCACAGGGTTGCCTTTTAGCAAATACTTTTTCCTTTCAATTATTCTTCTTCCTGTGCTTTATTGCAGTGTTATAATGGATTTCATCTATCTCTCTGAGTTTCAGACCTAGTTCTGTTTTTGTAACTTTTATCTTGGGTACACCATAATTCCTGCTGCATCTGGACTCACTGCGGGCAGAGTCAAGTAGATGCTGTAGGACTGAAATGTAGAACTGAGCAGTTCATCAGCTCACAATATTTGAAACCACCACTTGAAAATGGTATAGTGAATTTCAGGTTGTGGTCTAGAAGTGACCTGATGCTGGAAATCAATTTGTGTTCCAAGTTTAGTCTCGAGCTTCCTGAGCTGACAGGAATTTAGAGATGGTATTAAGCCTCTGAGAGGCTCTCAAACTCCACTTCCATTTGAAGAGGTAACCATGAGCTAATGAAGAGTTGGGCTTCTACCCTTCAACTAACTGCTGAGATACAGGGAGGAAATGAAGAGAGTGTCATAATTTTTTTCTGTTTTTGCAAGATTGAGGCTTGTATGTTCTCTTAACACCAGTACACCATTTCTGTCTCCAGTTATAGGAAGCTATATGTAATAGCTGTATGAAGCTTAAGTTTTCTGCTTAGGCAAGAGCAGACTGGAAATGACATCATGTAACACTTAAACTTGCTGACTGCCTAGGGGGAGAGTTAGGAAGTTCAGAGAACTTGGTTGAGTCACCTTCCCTGGAGGTGTTTAAGGGATGGGTGGATGAGGTGCTGAGGGGCATGGTTTAGTATTTGATAGGAATGGTTGGACTTGATGATCCAGTGGGCCTTTTCCAACCTAGTGATTCTATGATTAAGGCTGGAAAAGTCCTCTAAGATCACAGAGTCCAGCTGTCAGCCCAGTGCCAACGTGCCTACTAAACCATATTGTGAAGTGCCATGCCTACATGCTTTTTGAACACCTCTGGGGTGGAGACTCTACCATTCCCCTGGACAGCCTCTTCCAGTGCTTAGCCACTCTCTCAGTAAAGAAATGTTTCCTAGTACCCCATCTAAACCTCTCTTGGTAAAGTTCAAAGCATATGGTCCCTTTGCCAGAAGAGATGTAATGTTCCAGTTTATTAGGGGTATTAATACAATAAAAAGAATTAATGGGATGGAAACAAGGTGTGTGGTGGTATCTTGTATTTTCATCCTGTATGCCTTTTGTCAGCTCCCACATTATACCGCATGGTTGGTGTTTAAATTTGTCTAGTTCTTAAGGGGTTAATGAAGTCTGGCCCACATTTTTGGTGGCCATAGAACTTTCTGCTTCACTCATTATTCTAGACTTTTAGTTCCAAGCACCCTTTTTTATCTCTTGCTGCCCCTGTCGGCTCTTTAGTTTCAGTTGAGCTGCAATAAATCACAGGGTTGCAAGCTGGGAGATTGCTGGTGGGCCCACCTGCGCTTGCCTGAACCGTGTGCCGTCGGCTTGCTCTGGCCTAGGCTCAGCTCCAGCCCAGCATGCTCTGCCCATGGCCTCTTCACGCAGGTCCTACCTGCTGCCGCGCTCAGAGCCGATACTTTTTACCCTGATCTGTACCCGTGCCAGGGCTGAAGGTCGCTGTGCTCAGTAATAAGTTTTGGCTAGAATACAGCTGACGCACGCGTTTTGCGCCTCTGACTCTTTCTACGTGTTCACAGGCCAGGGTTTCAGAAACCCTTTGCGGTGCAGCCTTGCTGTGTGTCTCTATTGTTTGTTGCTTCATGATCTTAATTATCAGATTTTTACTTGTGGACGAATAGTGGGAAGTTAGGCAGTGTTGTAGAACTTGGTAGTGGAATGAAGCTGGGTTTGAGCCTCTGCATTGCTTTTAGTTATGTGGTAAAATGGAGCATGATGTAACTGCAGTACACTGCATTGTGCAGAAATGCCGGCATGAGCATTCTGTATTTTGGCCCCTCCATCAGCTTCCTTCATTTATCCTGATTGCGTGGCACAGTGCACGTGAACGCATCAGTCTCATGTTGTACAGGCACTTAACATTGTGGTTTTCCCTTGTATGAGGACTGAGATTCTTATGAATGGCAGGCTGGAAGGGGTGGAGGATGCAAGCATTTAAAGCAGCAATTTTGTATTTGTACTATGAACTGCTGATGGCTATCGCAGATATATCTATTTAATCTTTTTTCCTTAGGGAAGCCCTAAATGTCAGCAACATATTAATTAGTATTGTATCTAGGCCTCCAGGACTTTTAGGGTGATAGAAGTCAAAGTGCTTTTACAAATGCTAACCCTTAAAGCTGCTTCTTTGCATGTGCATTTGTTACACATGGGTAGAGGTTGGAGCAGGTCGCAGGGATGTGTGGACTTTCTGACCAATGCATTAGGCCTGCTGGGCTGTAAATTTTTAACAGTTTCTGTGGGACCAGCTCTGACTGGGTGGTGATTGTTGTGGCATTATAGCTTTCATAGATACAGATGTTTAATAAACAGTATTAATTTATTGGCATTGGCCTGTATTTCCAGATTAAAGGTTGGGATTGCGTGAGTTTGAGACTAACAGGTACGCAAAAAATGGACACTTGCCCAACTTAGATCTGCTGGTGTTGGAAATATGCCGTGACTGGCAGGAGACGGAGACTGGGGCGTTGTCTTAATCCACGCCTCAAATGTAAATGAGGAAGACTGTGATCCCTGTTGACATTTATCTCTGCTTGAAATTGCTTGCCTACAAAATGGACTTTTCAAGGCTGGCTATTGGTGACTGGCATGGGCAAAATCCCAGCTTGGGCCCCTGTAGTTAAGCTGCTTCTGTACTTTTACCTCTAAGCGCTGATTTATTTCAGTGATATAATAGCTTGGGGCAAGAATGTAGGAATTGGCCTTTATTCTGTAAAATGCCTCAGTTATCATGTATCTGAAAGGCATGTAGTTCTGTAAGCCACAGAATAATTTCTTTAATACTTTTGGTGACAAGAAAATGTTAAAAGTAGCCTTACAATGAATGGTGTTTGAAATCCACCTGTGGGGGAATGGATCAGGAACCTTCAGGTGTTTTTAGAGATTATGTGGTACAGCTTTTATTTTGTAGTCTGTCCTATTAAGCTTAGGATAAACCAGACATACGAGAATCAGAACTTTAGCGATGATATTAGGGAAAACATGCTGATCATGGTGATCCCACTACCCCTTGTTAACCTGTCAGGTGCTAGTACTCTACCAGAGGCAGCTTATGGTGAGTACAAGGGCTTCAGTTGTGGTCTGAAGCGTTTGTCTCTACATTTTGCAAAGCTGAGCCTAGGAGGTACAGCTCAAATGTTGTGCAAGCAGCTATTGCTGCAAGACATTGAACATAGCTGGGTAGGGTGACATTGAAAGACCTTTGTCAGCATGTTCCTGCTGCCCTGTGCTTGGAGTCCAACTTCTTTCTTGTAGTAGTAACCGCTCAGGGTAAAGAGTCATCTTCCTACTATGTGAAAATGCTTTGCATCTCTCGGGGTCTAAGCCTGAGCCTGTTTTCTAGGCAGTGCAGTGGGTGAAGATGAGTGGAGGTGACCGGTTGTTCAGGCTGTTTAAAGCAGAAGGAAGCAGGGAAGGAGAAGTAGTAAGCCCTGGTGCTTCATTACTGCCTTCATGCCTGCTGTGGGGAAGCAAGTTTCTTCCCCTGATTTGCCTGTGACTCCCAACTTCAGCTCTCCACTATGGGAAAAACCTTTACTGAAGAATAAGAAATGTGGTAGAATGGAGAAAATTATGATGGAAAAAAGAGAAATGAGGAAACTGTGAACATGATGTGCAGGAAGAGAATGATTGTGTGTGCTGGGAAACTAGATTCTGCCTGTGCTGCTTCTATCCACCCAGAGTTCGTGTAACTATTGCCCTACATTTTCTGGGTTTGTTTCAAACCTGTTAGAAGAGTGAGACATACTAAGCTTCAGCATTTGAAGACATCATCCATAGAAGAGTAAAAAACAGTTTGGAAGTGCGAAAATGGGAATTAACTTTAGTTACTGACCTTATTTGTTTGAAGCATAAAGATTACTGCTGAAGTTGCTTATTGAAATTGATTGGGACTTTATCCCTGCCTTTCCATCAAAAAGAATATTTCTCTTAAAGACAAGACATACGCAATCTTATCCATTCACAAGAACCAAGGCCTTTGTGTGACACAAGACAAAAATGCATTTTTGTCAATTTCTCCCATTGCATCTGCTTGAACATAATCCTCAGAGAAGTTTGAGATTTTAAACAGGCATTTGGGAAGGAAAATCAAAAAGAGTAAAATCTAGCATGCCCTTTAGCCAAGAAAATTCTAAGGAAGTCTCTTCTGAACCAGATCCAGATGATAGTTCCACACTTTATTGGTTCAGTGTTGATAAATGTCATGCTGACACAAGCTATACCAAGACCTTCCACTGTCATTTTCTCTGGTCCTGTTAAGGTATTTGGAGGTCCATGAGGCACCGTCTCTGATGATCCAGTCATTTTATCTCCTCATGTTAAAAGATGGGGGGAAAGGAAGGGGGCAGAGGGGAAAGAAAGGCAAAGACCCATGTTAAGGGTGATCAGTGCAAACTGACATAGCTCTGGAAATCTCTGGATGGGGAGGAAAGGCGGGGGGGGAATGTGACGGTTATATTCTGTAATAGCAGATTACAGTAGTGAGGCAGAAATGATCTTGCTTTGGTGGTTTTATTTCAACTGAAGCATTAGCAGAGCTGTGAGGAACTGGGTTCTCATAACTTTGGAAAGAAGGCATGAGACTTCATGCATGAGCTTTATTGGCTATGTTTTGAAGTTATAAATATGATGTTGTTTTGGCAATCTCTAACCAAATCTTTAACATCGATGAGCAACTAGATTTCTTCAATATAATTAACAGATATAGGCAGTCTGGGCTAGGAAAGTTGTCTTAAGAAGCAATGAACAGGGGTTTGTCACATGGGGTTTGCTTCAGTAGCTAGTGAAGGGCTCAAACACACTGCTTGTAGCGCAGTCTTCTAGAGTTGTGTAGCAGCAGCCCCATGCCTTCTAAATAAATAAACCTATTTTAGACAAATCAATGCAACAGATATTTGCTGAGTAATTTGTTCATAGTCCTGTTGGTTTGTGGCTTTGCAAAGGAATACGTGCTGCAAGAGCCCTGTGTTTCAGTGTGAACAGAAATCTGCTGGGTCCTCTTTCTTCAGCATTTACCAGTCCTGGTACTGTCATTCAGCAAGTAAACTACAGCCTTCTCTTTGTGTGAATGGGTGGGAGGCTGGGAAGGAGTAACAACATCCTCTTTGAGTCTTTGACTTTATATCCATGTCTCTTGGAAGACAAAGATGAGTTAAGGATAAGCACGAGCTTTTATGTTTTCATCCACCCTGTATTTTGTTCACGCACTGTCAGCCTTTCTCATCAATGTGTTTTGAAATGGTTTTAGTTTGGATTATATTTAGGCATGCATTTTCTCTTGTACTTGATGTGGGACATCTCTCACTGTTCAGTAAAGGCTCTCTGCTTAAATCTGATCCACCCACCCCCACAGTGCATTTGTGCGCTGGTAATTAATAGCCCACATTAAAATGTGAAAAGGCTGTTATTTATTTAAGATGTGTACATGAAATACGTGGTAAAGTGAGACAAGTTAAAGTATTCATCTGAGAAAAAAAATGAGTTATTTAAAAAGTCAGTCTGTTATATGAACATCAGTAGCTGTTCTCCCACTACATCCAATTCAAGATTTCCAACTGTTCAAGTGTTCCCAGCTTTATCTTCACCAGGTAGTAGTAATTACAAGTCAGCTTGGTTTTAAGATGACCGAAGTGACTATTTGACTAAGATGACAGTTTAAATCAGTTTCCTTCTGTCTGGTCACAGGATGCGAGATACAGGTTACTGTGTAAGTGGCTTATGAGTTATCCCTGATATTAACACCTCTTAAAGCACTAGTTGTGCAGCTGCAGCAGATGGTCAGCATGAGAACTGAAGGAGGTGGATCACAGTGGAAGGCATCAAAGTGGGCACAGACTGTACTTGTGCTAGGATGAGATGCCACAGTAAAAATATAACTTCAGCCTTGCATTAGAGTAACTTCTGCTGGGTTTTATTCCCAATATACCCAGTCAGTATATAGGCACTATCTAAAGAACAGAAGCAGTGACCTAACATGGAGCATGTATGTATTTTAAGAAGCTAGTAGATATTGCCAAAAAAATATTTACACATTCATGTTCAGTGCATTCATATTTTTTTCCAGTAATTCCATGAGGTAAAAGGTATTCACACCTCAGAGCCAGTGGGAGAAGGGAAGGAAGAAATTACTTGCCTTACATTGTCCTATGAATGGCTGGTGGGATTTGGTTGAGGTGTTGGAACTTGCAGTGTCAGATTCAGTCCTGTAGTAATACTGTTATGTGCTTTAAAAGCCAACTGGAGAAATTAATCTGTCATAATTAGTGTTGCAGTGACTGGTGGGATCTAGAGCCACCCTTACTTCAGGTCATTAGTTGAAATATGCCCCAGGTTGTAAGGTCTGTGGAGATAGCACTGAGCCATCAGTGCGGTGCAGATCGAACAAGACAAGATGATGAAGCATTTGTGTCAGTCTGAAGTCTGAACTGCCATGCATCACAGGAACCCCAGCCATGACTGTCAAAATTGAATACTTTTTGATAGCATTTAATAAAGAATGAATAAGTGGGGAATATTTGAGCTCTTGTTCCTACCAGGAGAATGTTTTTCTCAGAGATGTGAGGCATGTTGAGGAGATTGTAAATGAAGCCTGTATTCCTCTTTCACACACTCACCCTGTAGGATTTCAGTAGAGGTCTCTTCCTGCTTTCTCTTACTTTCTCCCTTCAGCTTTCAGGATAGAATAGGCCTGTCTTGGTGTGCACCTAACGGACTTAGGCTTTAATCTGTTCAGAAGCCAGGCAGGCACAGGGAGCTGGGTAATTGCCAACTGATAATTGTGTGAGATGTCACTCGTATTTGTAAAGAGCTGACTAATACTGAAGTATTTTTTCAGTCAGCAGGTGCTGGGGATGATAGGATTAATGTTACTGCATCCTGTGTGACGCCTCTCTTTTTAAGGCTATGTGGCTTAGGGGAATTAAAAGCGGAGTTTGTAGCTGTGTTCAACATTAGAAGCTGAGTGTTTCTTGTAGAGTACCTTAAGCTTTCATTGTAGTGATAGACACTATACGTGACCCTCCAACACACAGAACACGAAATCATTATTTCAGCAACAGCTCCGCACAAAGGAGGTGCAAGCTTTGTGCATTGAAGTATGAAAACATGTGGTGACTAAAGAATTCCCAAATATTTCTAGATTTGGCCAGAGTTAATGATGCTCATGGAACCAGCATATTAATCTAGTGTAATGGTCCTAGCTAGTTAGGCTGTGTGATCAGCAACCTCCTGATCCCAGTAAAAATTGGAATGCTTTTATTTTTGAAGCTGCAGATTATGTAGTAATTGAGGAAGGAACACCAGTGATGTATAAATGTGACTGCACAAGGAAGGAGTTCTGTAGCAACGGCAGTGGAATGAAATGTAATAAACATAGCTGTGCTAACTTTACTTGCTGTTTTTTATACATACCTTCAATTCAATATTTCACTCACTTATTTCTTAGACTAGAACATCCATCATTTATTTAGGCTCAGTTACAATGGGTATTGCAGCGAAGTCCCCAGTTTTATCGTACATGTAATGAACTGATTTTATTTTAACAGCTTTTTCAGGTTGATATAAAATGGGACAATAACACTGTTATTCTGACTGCCTAAACCTGGTTAAACCTTGGTTGAACAAAGGTGGGAACTGAGTTGCCTACTCAATTTCAGATGCTTTTTGTTGGTATTGCAAAAAGAATGGTATGGGAAATCATCTTCAATCACAAGCCTGCTTTGCAGTGTGCAGGAGTGTAGGTGGAAATGTTACATTTGCTTTTATGTTTTGTTTCAGTTTTTTTACAATATGCAGGAGAATAGACTTCCAGTCATTCTGGCTGTTAGGTTTTATTCCTGTAAGGTCAGAAAATCCAGTGTTTTCTTGCAATTTGCCATTGAAATTTTGGTAACGTAAGTTAATAATTCTTGGATTTTCTGATTGATTTGTGGACCTTTATTTTTAGAAGGAAAATGTGCTCAGATTTTGGGGCTCTTAGTGATAAAGTAATTGGAAGAAAGACTAACAGATGTGTGAAAGCTGTTGCCTCTTTCCAACTTTGTTTCCAACTTTGTTCAGTTGTACTTTGGTTCCTTGGTTTTATCAGCCCCTGTAGCCGTGTATTAAGGTGGTCACTATAGTACTCAAACTTTGTGAGGAGAGAGTTTTCCTAATTGTTTGCTTTTCTCTTTTGTTTCAGAACCGAGAGCTACAGATTATGAGAAAGTTGGATCATTGTAACATCGTCCGATTGCGTTATTTCTTCTACTCCAGTGGAGAGAAGGTAAGAATGAAAAATAATGCAGTGCTTCTTACTAACTGTCTGGGCTATAAGAACTGCTTGAATTCCTAGGGACAGGACTGTGAAGACAGTTAGCATGATTACATGGAGAAAATGCAGTCACAGTGCACCATGGCTCACACTGAAGCAGCTCTTTTTTGGCATGAAAGTGTCTGGTCCATGCAGAGTAGTGTTAACTAGTACAGCACAGCAATTTGCATAGGCACTGCTGCTTTTTAATTTAGTGGAGCACAGCTGGGCTTCAGTTGCACGTTGTAGCACTACCTTTCCATATCTGCAGATATGTTTTCTAGGATTCTAAGCACTCTAGATATAAAGTGCTTATGTGATTTTTCCCAGACCTTGTCTCTGTGTTTCTGTTCGCCTTCCTTGTGTGTCTGTCCCATATACTGACTGAGTTTTAAAGCCCAGAGGAAAGAATAGTGTATGATCATGTGATTGTAGCACTTGTCAGAATGCTTATGCTCCAGAACAAGGAGCAAAGAGCTGGATTTAATAAATCTGACGTAGTAGATACTGCTGTTTCTGTTTTCTTTCAGTCTAGGTATAAAAATTCCTTGTTTTTTTTAAGAAGGGGTTACAATTTTTTCTATTAATGTGAATTTATAATGAATTCCTTGCCTATGCATGCATCAGCATTTTGGGAATCGTAGGAGAATTCAGGGTGAAATGTGCCTCAAGATAGCATCTGGTCCAACCTCATATTTAAAGCAGAGTCGTTGAAGAAGCTGGGGGAAAAAGTCTTTCTGGCCCCCATGGGAGTTAATTCAGACTGTGAGGTGGGGGAATGGGCTGGATGACCTTTTGAACTTTCTGTAATCATTTTATATATTTATATAATTTAACTTTTATATGAAATAGTTTTTCATGTTTTTAAAGCAGATTGCATTCTAAGTTGTTTTGAGATGCCAGTACACGGGTGTCCGCAGTGCTGTAAAGCACTGTATACAAAAGCTGGTAGCTACCGGAAGGCTGTTAACTGCTGCTGCCATGAACTGGGGCACCCACTTCATGGTCTTTGGAGATAGAGGAGGAGCTGACATCTCTGGGCTAGTGGCATGTCACTGCAGTCTTATGCAGTGCACAGAGCGATAATTGGAGGAGCCCTGTTGTTATCTCTGTGAGAAGTGCTTGGAGGGGACCTGGCCCTGTACCTTGCCTGTGCCTGAAGGCTTGCAAAAGCACTTTGCAGGAATAAAGGAGAAACATGGATTTAATTTTTTGGGGGGGTGGTGGTGTCAGCCCTTCCCTTTGCCTGATGATTGCAAGCATTTCCAGTGATACGTGGCTGTTGATGTTTTGTTGGTAGGGCAGTGCAGTTTACTTAAACTATATTGTGCTCCTTTAACATACAGCTAGAAATTAAATTTGAACAGCTTAAGTACACTAATAGAAATACTGTGAAGGAGGGCTTGGTTTGGGGTTGTCTTTGTTTCCTTTTTTAAACTGGCTTGTAACTTGGCTAGAAGGAAGTAGAATTTTGAGACAAGCAGAAGACACCTGGTCCTCCCACAAACAGTGGAAGTGTTCAAACTTCTGAAAACAGTGTTCCAGCAGCCTTTGTATAACAGTAACTTGAGTAAAACTCTTTTTGGAAATCTTTAACTTGATGATGAACTCGAGACAGGATTTTCCACTTCGCTGTGTGGCTGATTGATTCTTGGCAAGGCTAATTTTGTTTTTAAAAGTGCAATCTCTATCCGTGACCCACAAATTGTAATGCTTCAGTGAGAAGTTTTCTTTCACAGAATCACAGAA
>WAAB01015614.1:0-17489 GCA_013389865.1 Piaya cayana
CAGCTGGAACTAACCAACAGGTACACCTTACAAAACAGTAACGCTGTGCACCTACAATGGTGGCAATCCAAGTTTTGCTGGCATCATGTGAGACAAGACTGAATGCTTTATACACTCTCTGTTGTCAGTAACTAGAATGCTCCCCAGCAGAACCAGGCATCTGAAAATTCCAACTCTCAAAACAGAGTATTTTCTTTAGTCAAATCACAACTATATCAAGATATATCCCTACTGTTAGTGCTCTTTTCTACTAAGAGAGCAGAACACTGAAGAACTCACACCAACCTAACCTTATGGGTGTATAACTCAAAAGGTCTGCCTGAGTCTTCCTGAATTTCATTCTGACTCCCTCAACTGTGGGCTCTGTTTGGCAAGTAAGGCGCTCACCTTCCATCCGCTCGGGGAGAGAGTAGCCTGTTCCTGATGGTGGTCGCTGTCTGTTTTCAGAATGGCTGAGGCTGGGTGGTGTCACCCCATAAGAAGTGTACTGGAGGAGGGAATCCAGGAGCCAAAAGCAATCTGTGGATTTCATAGCATGACATGCATTATGCCACATTTAAAATGGCTTATCTTCCAGTTAAGAAGGCTGTAACAACATTTAGAAGTATCAATGGTTTGTCTTGCTCTGTGTTTTCCTCATTCTGAAGTTCTAGGCCCAGTTTCAGGAAGATGCAACCTTCAACACATACATCCCACCCCCAACACACAAATATAAAAATAATCTGTTCAGTCTTAAAATATCTTGTGTACCAAATCAGGCTGTTTTGGGGAGCAGGACATGAAACAAGTCTCAAATACTGGGATTCCAGATTGTGCAAAGCCATCCAAGTGCCTGCAAAAATTATGAGGTTTTTTGGTGTGGAAACACTGGAAGCTCAGGGCTTCTGATATCATCTTCGAGAGGGAAACAGAGAAGCAATTGTTTTTCTTGAAAGGACAAAATAAATACCTTGCAAAGAAAAGTAAGCAGGAACCAGTGTTTTCAGTGGAGATTTATGACTCATTTGCTTTTCCAAGCTTATAAACAAACAAGAAAAGGGGAAAGGTTCTGACTAGATCTCAGCTAAAGCAAGACTAGTAGCTACAGCAGCTGTGGTACAGATGTGATTGGCAATCAATGACATAATATACCTGATTGTGTTTTTCCTTTGCACTTCAACAGTATACAAAATCTTGTTTGATTCTCTCCTGGATTACTGCTACGTTAATCCAGAGCTACCCCTATCGACCAAGCAATCCAGCTAGTTAACATTACAATTCTCTAAAACTACTACTTGCAGGAGTAGGACAATGGTTTATCAGCTATTTTCACCACACAGAAAACTATTTTTCTCAGAACTTATCCCCCCAGGAAACTGCTGGCTGGGAATGGGAATTAATCTTCATAATCCTGGTGTCCCTTAAACCCTCACCTTTGATTTTTAAAGAGGTCAATCAGATTTTAAGGATTTATATTCACAAATGTTAGGAATTTACCTCAGCTAAAGCCACCAATGTCTCTGCAGGAGACATAACTCCTGGTTCACAACTTAAAAGCTATTTTTAAAGGATTTCTTTGGAGCCTTTTGGAGCACTTTTTCTGACTTCACAGGTCACACTGAATTTAACAGCATTAGGGGGTCACAAAGTGTTGTTTTCTATTACTTAATTTAAATCTATAGACCTTCTCTTACGCTTCATGCTCTCACTAACCTACAGCAAGCACATAAGGCACCAAGATGTTGGTGTTACAGTAACTCACTGGAAGCTACCCAGCGACAGGTAAGTAGAAACCAGAGAACTTTCAAAGAATAAGAAAACAGGAGAGAAAGAAACAAGCTACAGATGGAGAGCTCCCTTAGGCAATAAGTTCCTTTAAATTTAGATAAAATCAGCAAGGGATGGATTACATAACCCAATATTTTAAAAGGTTGGTGAAAAGAGCTTAAAAAAATTAACTGTACTTTTCACCACAAAAGGAAAATTCAGCTTGAACATCACATTCAGTGGAAATGCAGAACCACTGACATATTGAATTACCTTCAGCCTCTTCCTTCAGCCTCTTGAACTACAGATCTACCAGTTTATGCTTTAGGTGCCATGAGAAAATCAATCCCTTGAAAATTTTACAAGCCAGATCAAACTACATGCTAGAAAAAGGTTTATATGGACCAACCACATAGAGAGAATGGCTTCTTGGGGAGTCACAGAAACAGCGTGCACACACACAGAGCTCATACATTCGCTACCTAGAGCTGCAAACAAATTATGTGAAAACCAAACAGAAATTCCTACTTTCAGACATAATTATACCAGGTGTTTTGTGTTGAAGTAGAATAACCTGAAAACAGTAATGCACAACGGAGTGTTGACAATTACTATCTATCCTTGCAGGAAACATTGCAAAGGGAATGAGGCAAGCTGATGAGCAAATTCAAAAGATTAAATCCATTATACTACATAAACTTTCTGAAAACTCAACCAGGGGAAAAATGAAGGGATCCCCTAATGACCCCTTCACAATTTCACATCAAACTGTAACTGTTAATGCTTTCTGGAAACAAAAACACCTCAAAGGAGCAACCCTTCTCAATCCACCCACCACACCAGCCCCACCACAAAAATAAATCCACCCCAAAACCAGCCCCCAAAGCTTAAGCAATGGAAAAACAGGCAAAGAGGGGGGAGGAATTATCCCATCTGTCAGAGGCTACTTAATGTGGGGTGCTCTTTTCCTGTAACTGCACCTTACAGTGTTTTCAGTCAAAGTCTGCAGAACTGAAATTAATCTCCAGTTAGGAATACATAAGAGATTGCCTGTAAAACAGCTCCTGCTGCAGGGAAGTGCAAAATTGCCACTGCACAGTTGTCAGCTTAAGACAGTAACTTTTCCTGCATGTCAAAGCTTACACACCTTTCTGTCGATGGCTGTCATCCAAGCAATTAGAGTCACCATACAAAACAATTCTGCCACCGCCTTCGGAAGGAACCTGGTAAAGTCCCAAAATAGGGACATTTTCAATTACAGCAGTCTCCTGTTTTAAAACTTCGAGACCTAAGGCAAAGGACAAATACATTTCACAGCCTGTAAAGCATCAATTTACCTATAAGTCAACACAGCCTACATTGTGTACTTAAAATCATACAGATGAGCATCTTACTGTTTTATAAAATTTCTCCGCTAGGTAATCACGTCTAGTGCACATCCTAAGTCAAAAAGACGATGATTTTGTTGATCTTCTCTGGCAGCTGCTGAGTTACATCAGAAGCTGTTCATGTGCTTCTTCTCACACACCCAAACTCACTACTGCCACATACACAAAGTAACCTGCACCATCCTGCTAACAGTTCTGGTCATTCAGTTCTGCATGACACTTCCTAAAGGTTCATAAAAAACAGGAATTTTTTTTTAAATGGTCTGCTACCATTAAATTTCTAAATTACCAACCACCTCACAAATGAAAAGGTATTATGATAAAGAGAATGGATATGCACAGAGAATAGATCACTCAAGTCTCAGAGCGCAGGCTTCCTGTGAGCCTGAAGTTTTCCCTTACAAGAGTCTAGCAGGTGACATTTTGTCTACTAAAATTTTTCATATCAATATCTTACAGCTACCAAAACACTCACACCAAGTTTAGCAATGGCTTGGGGATATATTCCAGTAGCACTTGCCATTTATGAGAATCATAGAATAGTTTGGGTTGGAAGGGACCTTAAAGATCACCTAGCTCCAAGGCCCCTGCCACAGGCAGGGACACATCCCACTAGATCAGGATGCCTAAGGCCACATCCAACCTGGCCTTGAGAAACAAGGACAAATAATACAATTACAACGCAATAGCCTCCCCTCCAAAGCTGAAGGACACACATCCATGCAGATGTGCTCACATACAGCAAGCACGGTAAGAGACTTCATATATACACTTGGATATTGCTATACCATACAAACATTATAAACAGAGTCATAGTGTGGCTGCCTGTAGACACCTGACTACTCCCCCCAAATAAAAACATACCTACCCTGCCAATGTTTTCTTAAAATAACTGGTGCAGTGATTCCAAAATTTCACTTAAAACACAAAAAAAAAGACAAGGAAACGTACCTTGATCTTTAAAAGTCTGTGCAATCACAATGCCATCTTCTGGAAACTTTGCAATACTGCATCCCGATGCATAATTCACTGAAAGACATCACAAAATTACAGTTTAGACTAAAGATGACACTCCACCCCTTCCCACCACATTTCAGCGAACTATTAACATACGCACAGAAGAAAACATTCCCAGGAACACTGCTCTGAATTTGCATAATTTGGCCAATATGTGTACTCACAGAGAGGCCATTTCAAAGTGCAGCTTTCCCAGATTAACCTTTACACACCACTTCCTCCATTTAAGAGACTGATGTTNTCCCCCAAAACGTCAAAGTTCCAACTAATTGCAAAATTAAAACCAATGACTTCAACTTAGCAGCGAATATTTATAGCCCAGAGAAATACAGACACCCCACAGCAATGCTCTTCAAAGTGCTGCATCTGGAATGCAAGCCTAAACTGAGGACATTCATTATCTGAGCTGAAAAATTTTCAGGTACAGACTACAAAGGAAGCAGTCATTTAAGCACGCTTGAGACTCTTTTCACTGAATCTGAGTGGTTCCCTTGACTCTCACTCAATCTTACTCTAAAGAAGACTCTTCCAAATAAGACGTTGTAGCCTGCATAGACAATGGATTCTAGTACTCACTTTCATGATTTGCCATGGTAAAATCCCCTTCGTAGAGCCCATCACTAAAGGCCATATTCCAGACAGAAAGCAGATCGTTGAGAGCTGGTATATTAGCACCTCCAGTATCAGGCATCCACCACTGTCTGTAAAAATTACAGTGCAACAGAGTTTATTAGTATGCTGAATGCACTCCTGGAGGTTGCATAAATAAAGTTAGCGTCTTCCCCATGCAGGCTTTTTCAAAGTCAGTTACATAGCGAACTACATCTCAAAGTCTTTTTTAACACCAGGGGCACAGGTGAGCCACTTTCACTGGCATCAGTGATTCTGAGCAAAAGTTAAGTGATGCTAACATGAAGTTCTCAATGCACTCCAGCTCCACAGAAAACTTTAGTTTGCTAGAAAGGAATTCAGACTTACACTCTTTGTTTTGCTAAGATGAGGCAAAAATGACAGTCATGTCATTTGCTTCTCCTTTTTCTAATGAAGCAAATTGGTACTTGCTTACAAACTGCAGGACAGACCTTTCTAGCTCAGGAGTAACACAAAGAAACTGACAACTACAGTAATTATGAGGGTCTTTGTCACCAGTGGTGACATCAGTATATTTTCCCTTTATATGATACATTGGACTGATTTCAATAATGGTTACACAATGTTTGCAACTCATATTTTCTTTCTATTCTGCTCCTCAAAAGTGAAAATATATCCATTTTTCCTTGTTTGTCAGTCTCCCATTTCCTACTCCCTTTCATTGCAGATGCTTTTCTGGGCTTTAAAAGATTACATTGCCAAGGGTGGCTTTGCAATCATGGTAAAATAGGCAGCTATTCTCCTTAAGCTGCAGCTTAATGTCAATTTTGCTCTCCATATAGTCTCTTCTTATGGGGAGCATGCAAGTGCTGAAGTGCAGCCCATCACATTTGGGATTTTTAAGGTAGTATGTGCATAAAATGTCAATTCTGTGGCATTTAACTCCCCAAAGAACTGACACGAATCAGTACCTTGTGTTTTCATCATAAAACTTGACTTTCCTCATCACAGATGTGTTGTACCAGTCACTAAACACTATAAGTGAAAGTCCATTATCAACATCCCTCCTCAGCTTGGTGATCTCTTCAGGAAAATACTCTTCCTCACTGTCCACCATCAGCAAAGTCCCTGTGTGTAAATGCAAAGACTTGAGTTCACCCTGGAGCAGGAAAGAGCCTGGACAGCTTGCTTTGCCCTCTGTCTGGCAAATCTATCAAATCCCTCGCTGATGAACACAGAAGAAACAAACCACGTACTGCTTTGCTATTACACATGGCTGGATGGAATACTTTCCCCACACTTCCATCTATCTACAAAGATCAGTGTTTTCAAATGCCACTGCTGAGGAAAAAGAAAACCAGAACAGACACTTTATTTTATTCACACTGTGCTTCATTTTGACTGTACCAACATCTTTTGGCAAACACAGTTCTGCCTTTGTGGGACAGAGTACAGAGCAGCTTTTAACCCACTCAGAGGTAGGCTTTCTCTCTCTTTTTTTTTTCATGACAATGACAGAAAACTGCAGTAATTCTGTTAAACTCCCAAGCAAGCTTCTGCAGTGACACTTCACACAAACTAAATATCAGCATATAAATACACCCACTGTTACAATATTTTCCTGCTACCATGAGAATTTTTCTTCACACTCCCACATCTTTGGTCTTCCAAAACCAGGACATTTTAGGAAGTAATTAACAGTATAGAGAACAAGCCAATTAAGTCATGCTTACCATACTGACTTGCATCAAAACATGTAAACGGGGAGCCAAGAACCTCAACAAAGTACCCCATGCTCCTTAGGTGCTGGTACATGTCCCTGAAGTTTGTGTGGATATGATCACCATTCCTTAGGGAAAAGAGAAAAGCAATGAAGATATTTAAATCTGGCATGCAAAAATGGGACTGAAATCCTCTAAGTCTAGACTACTTCCTAGTTTCCTTCCTAAAGGGTCCATTTGAAAAAATCAAATGTTAACCTCTAGTTTTCCAAGCACCACCTCCTCTTTGAAAAATTCTTCCCAAATGACACTAGTTGAAAGCACTACAGAGAATAGTTATACAGTCAAAACCAGAGATTGTGCATGTACCTTATGAGGCACAATTCTACGTTTGCATCACACCACAGAGAAACGCTGCTGCATCAAAACCAGATGCTCTTCACGGGACTTCCTCCTCACAAAAGCAGTAACAGCAGTTCTGACCACTAGGCAGAACTCCTCTAAATAACTGCTGACACCCATCAGAGAGGTCTGTCCATCTGCCATAACTACATGCTCAAAGTAGCTTTCCGAAAACCTGTGTCTGGCTCACTGACCCAAATAATCCTCACTTATATACTGCTGCACAACTCTTTCTATGGATGTTTTCCCTCTCCNCATTTTAAAAGCTTTTAATTTCACAAGAATAAAAACATAAGAGCACAAAAAAAAATCCTGCACCAAAAGCATAGAGAGCTTTTCATGGATTCCTTAGAAATCATACAACATTGAAAAAGGTCAGAGCACCCCAGCATTCAGTAAAGTTCTCCCATATCATTAACACACATTCAAGAAATACTGATTTAATAGAACCTGAAATAAATACCAATCCAACGGATCATTCTTCATCCTCAAATTATCCCTGGGGAAGTATCCTGGTGGATAACGGAGATTATGATATTGATCCCAAAGGACTCGCTTACTGCGAGGTGGAGTAGGAATAATCTTCACTTTTATTGGAAGCTTCACTGTTGAAGTCTGCTCTGCACCATTCTTAGACTGAAGGACAGAATAAACTGCAGTGAAATCCTTTTTCCCCACAAGAACATTCACCAGTTACTGTAGATTGTACAAGATCAAAAAAATAAAGATATCAAACCTATCATTAGCCACCAGTATCAGCTCTGGACTTATGCCCTAAATCACCATTGTATTTTTCCTGCACTCAGCGGTTCAAATTTATGCTCAGAATATAAAATACTTAAAATATGTTACAGCTGTGATTTGATGCAATTGTTCAAAATCTTAGAAACTTCTCAGGAGCAATTAAGCATGGTTCTATATATTGAAGCAATTTCTTTTTCAAAACACAGTACTTAGAATTCATAATAAACAAATTGTGAAGACAATCTCAAAGAAAGGTTTTCTGACTCTAAAGTGTATCTAATGCACAGATTAATCCTGTTCTCAACTATTAAGACCAGTATTTGTACTTTTAAATTTCCTGATCCAAATCTTAACTTATGTTTCAAATGATGGGACCAGAGCAATCAATTAAAAAGAACATATTTGTATATCAGGAAGCAGTTTTAATACTTAACAACACAGAAAATACAAAATGCACAGAACTTACTTCGTTTTCTGCAGGGGATGACACTGTAATCATAACATGACCTTGAGCAATGCCTTCCCAAGATGCTGCTTTCTTTGCTACAGAAATGGAAATTGCTAAATATCCAGACCAAGGCCATAGTACAGGGGAATAGGAGAAAGCCACTTCGATATTATCCCCATTTTGAGGGAGATATGGTTGCCAGTCTGGCTGTGAAATTAAGAATAAAGAACAATCATAAAACAGTACTTGCAGTCAATAACTTGTGCACACAGACCCCATCCTCTGAATATAAAAATCACAACTCTTAGCTCTTTTGTCAAATGTAAAGAGGCCCACAAGGCCCAAAAGGTTGGTGGTGTGTCAGTGTATCAAACTAGTGATGACAGTCTTAATGATCCAGGTTTTTCAGACGTAAAACTCTCCAAGAAGCTATCTGCTTGTTGCCTAAGTGCACCTGTTTTAAGTTTTGGAGTCCTGTGCAAAAATTTATTGGGAAGAACGTAAGATTTCCTTTTAGTAACAGAGAGAGCTTTCACCACAACAGATGCAGGCAAATTATATCAGCTGTGTCTGAGTATTATCATAAGCTAATGATGTTGGATAAGAGCTTCAGTGCACTTTGATGTAAGCTTAAATCTGAAACAGACCTCAGGATTCATACCAAAATGCTGAAATTAAGCTCACTTGCATTGGCTAGAGTTTGCAATAGGTACCTTATTTAACTTGTATCAAATTCCCAAATCTGTTCTGCATTTAAACTTACTTAAAGCTTAAAAAAAAAAAAAAAAAAGAAAACCTCCCTAGTCAATCAACATGCTCGACATCACTGGCATAAAAGAATGAGTTTTGCAGTAGACGCTAGTAAGTCAGTACAATCAGGTCATTTTGACCCACAGAAGGAACATGATTTACAGTGTCAGGACTCTTTACTGAGACTGCTCATGCACCAAACAAAGAAAATAACAAGATGGGGGAAGTCTATCCAGAAGATTTCAAATGCTATCAGAGAACACAAAGAAATTTCTAAGTACCTGTCAATCCAAACTGGTTTTACAAAGACAAAATGCTACACACCCCTGAAACCAACGCATTGCTTGAAAACTTGTACGCAGCTCATGTTGACGTATTTCACTAATCTGCATGCGTCCTTTAAAATCAAACATTTTTCAACTCTTGCTCTCAGCAGTAAGAAATCTGATTTGTTCTATGAAACTCATAGCTGAAATAGTCTTTTCTGTAAAGCTTTTAGAACATTAATAGTCAGGGTGTGGAATGGTGCGAAGTCTTACCTTGTCTACAATTCTCCCAGTGACTCCCATACCATTAAGGATGGTAACGTTAACAATGGTTGGCATCCCTCCATAATATATGGGCTGAGAACAATAGGGCCACATGTAGGGACATTCCGTCAAGTCAATATAGCTTGGACTCAAACTAAAGCAGGATGGAGGATGTAACATTAAACATCAGTAAACAGAGGAAGAACATGCCACTATACATAACTATGGAAAAATTACAGATAAAACATGCTGGTTATTGTTACTCTACCAAGCTCTCACCTTGCTCCCCAGACCTGCACCCAAATCTTCTCATCTTTCCTTTTTTAAAGTTTTGAGAAAAGGTTTACAAACACAAAAGAAGAAACTTCTCAGCATGGTGAGAATGTCCTTATTCTCAAAAGTTAAATTTTAAGTACTTTTCCACTGTGTTCAAGGTTAAATTATTCATAACATCTAAGGTTAGAAGAGAAAGTAAATTTAGCTCTCTTAGACACTTCTTCCCCTACACCTCTATGGTTTTGGTAGAAAATACATTGACTTTTGATCCATTCTCTTGTCAGAATTCATGCTTCAGGATTACACAAGACCTGTGTAAGTTCTCTTTGTTGCATAAGCACAGATTGCTCAACTGACTACACACACATCACTTGCTCTCTTAAAAGAAACACAGCAGATTATAGTGTCTTGTTGATTAATTAAGGATTAAAATTAACCTAACCTGGCCTGTGGTTTATAGCTGTTGAGGATCTGATAAGCTCTCAGAAGATCCAACTTGCCATGACCTTGTTCAAACATATTGACTCCAGGAAGTCTACGTGCTGATGCAATAAGTGCCTGCTTCATACTCGCTGGATTCACCATTTCACGCTTCTGAACTGTGCTGAAAAAGGGAACAATATATCACGACAAGAGGCCTTTATTCAGGTTCTGGTTAGTCTCGTTTACCATTCTGCCTCAACAGTCATTTGATTTAAAGAAAATGCAATCAGAAATCAGTCTGCGATGAGTAACATCTTCTATTCATATTTGCCTATTATTATTTGATTTTCCACTGGAACAGAAGAGTGACAAGTTTCTGATACGTTTCTCCTAAAAACTAATATGACCCAATTCTTTCTCCTCACAATGTGCTTCATAGCAGGATTCATTACTATCAGGGCAGTATCATTATCTGCTAAATGAAATACTCTGAAAATCAAAGTCTCTGTAACTGGAAACTTGGTGGTATCTTTTGCAACATGACTCTCGCGGAGGGAAATAATAGCTTTGTTTTTCAAAGAAAACCACCTCATTTTATTGAGGAAATATGACGATGACTTAGATTTTTTGGCACACTTCTCAAATAAAGGTTTGTCTCATCCTTTCATAGTACCAACGATAAACACAAAGTACAGACTTGAAATTTCAACTTCCCTTTCAAGTTCTTCATTGCACAACAGATGACTTACGCAATCAGATAACAGCCATAAAACCCTTAATCCTACAAAACTTGCAAGTACTTAGATAGTTACCTGCTACAGGTGCCTACTTAGAGCAGCTGCTCTTCTACAACACAACTGACAGGAGCTCAGCAATTCAAAATGATTTAAAAAATGTGACAAAACTACTTCATAGTACTGTTCTCCCTAGCTATATTTCAGAAACGCATAACTATTATTCAAAACAGTTCTCAAGTTTTTCCCAGGAAGCTTAGAGTTGGTTAGACATAGTAATGTCTCAGGCAGAATGACCATAATTTTATCCTCCCAGTTTGTTTTCCTACATCTAAACACAACTTAGTTTTATTTGGTGGGTTCCTTTATCAGGTCTTTTATGACCTTTGTGCATCAGTATCTTTTTAGAGATTCTTACTCAAGACTTACCTCACTAACAAAGTAACAGCACCTGCCACCACAGGAGATGCTACACTTGTCCCAGAGAGCGAGCGGCATCCACCCTTCATACCAGAACCTCTCACTCCAGAGCCGTAAGTAACAATATCAGGCTTCACTCTGCCATAGCCTCCAGGCAGCTCCTGTGAAAGGAAACAGATGGATTATTGCCCTACTACATAAACAACAATGGTTGCTTCATTTGTGCATTTAAACTAACTGCAGGTCATTCAGAAGTAAAAATTACCAACTAAATGAGCCAAGGTTCAGCATCACAGAATACAAAGTAACACTTAAAGAAGGACTCAAGCTGTTGATGGTAAGTCCTCAATGCTTCAACATTAACGTTACTGTTGACTGCTCTGGTTATCTATGATAAGCACAGAAATGGTAACCACACTGCTGCCTGGTTAAGGAATGAGATGCAGCACAAAGAGAAACATGTAACAGCCTCCCTCACCAAGACCACAGTGCAATCTCATCTGAAATCATGAGGGCAATACCCACCGCTTCAGTTCAACAGACAAGTAAGTGCAATGTTACACGTGGCACCTGGAAATCCTAGGATTTTTAAACCAGAGGAAGGACAAGAACAGGCCTTTATTTTCACAGATGTAATGACAGAGGTAAGTCCTCACCATAAACCAAAAGGGACTGGACGTTTTAAAACTACATCCAGGATGTTAATAGTGGTCAAGATTAATGATGAGATACCCTGCAAAGAACATCAAACTTATTGCTTAAACACTTATAATCTCTAACTATTCTGATCTTGGATGGAGTCTTTTTATCACTGCTTCCTCCAGCACGTACCATCTGCACAGGACTACCCCTTCAAAAAAGCTCCCTTTCCAAGGTCCTTATTTTCAGCTGCAGATCTGGCTGGCCACAGTCAAAGAATCTTACCCAAGTGGTCATTCCCCTAGATGAAAAGCGAGCTATATTATCTTCAAAGTCAATGCCACCTACTCCAATTACATCCATCTGGTCAGCAGGGTTATTGAGAGTCCTAGAACAAGTAAGGACATAGGAAGACCAGAAAAAAGACACTCATAAGTTTATCTTGATAATGGACATGCTGGCATGAGATTTTTGTCAGACACACTTCTTCACTTCCACAGAAAATAAATTTTGGTCCTAACCAGTACAGCTGTATTTACCAGTGAGAGCAACTTCTCAGGCAGTTAGTAACTCAGTAACTAACTCAGTAACTACCAAACGACACAAACAAAACAACATCTATTTTTAGGCATTTATTTTAGGAATATATTGTAAACCATTCTGGCTTGACCCCTTTTATATTGCTTAAGCCCAAAGTATATTCAAAGATGTCTGCTAACACTAAAAAAGAAATGTCATCTGTAAGTACTGCTTTTCTTCTTTTACTGACTTACCACTGTTTCAATGAAAAATATTTACTTAAGTGCTTCTAAAATTGCTGTACTACCACAGCAAACGATAAAGACAGTGGAAAGAGGGGATTTAACCCAGCCACTTTCTATAAACAGGCTACAGAAAAAAGCAGGAGGGAAAACTTCCTGACCCAGCACAACTACTTCCAAGAACATATAATAACAACATATTTACTTTTCTTTGAAGTGGTCATTGAAGCTTACCCATACAAAGGGCCGTCATTGCCAATAGCAGAGACCATGATGACGTTGTTAGCCGTCAGTTCCCATACCTACAAAAAGTAATGCTTACAATAAAGCTCTTCCACAAAAAATTAGACTTTTCTAGCAAACGCACACTCCATGGGGCCTGACATAAGCTAATGATTAGTCCAACTCTTTTTCTTACTGCGACTTACAAAATACATCTCACTGGTATACTCAGTATTAAGTTCTGCACTTTCTTAACGGTATGTGACCAATAACCCAGCCTCGACAGCAACGCTACTGAGGATACATACTAAGATCACACCAAATTAAAACTCCTACCCGTAACAAAGCACTCAGATGCCAAAGTTATTCTGATTACCCTCCGGTAAGGCTCTGGAAAGAGTAGTGAAGTCACTGTCAAACTAAATTTCAGTGCAGGTTATCCTAAGAGTAGAAGGACTTTATATGCCTCAAACCCCTTAACTACCCTTTACAAAGAAAGATTTTCTCTTTTTTTAAAACGTAAATTAATTCACTTAGCACTTTTGAAGGACAGATCAACAAGCCAGGAAACCATGATGTTTACAAAAACAAAAACCCAATTCTGTCTTATCCTGAAACAAATGTCTTATCACGTAACTGAATCAACTACCTGTACCTTTTTCCTATTTGTTCTTAAACAATTTGCTGCTAAATTCACACTACACATATTTTTACTATGAAATAAATAAAATACCCATAGATTTAAAAAAAGAAAAAAAGTTTTAGCCAAGCTTCTTCTGTGAATATAGCATTTTGTAAAGTGGCGCGCTTCCACAGTTCTGTGAATATTTGATTGTGTTCAGGTTTTTTAAATCCACTCCTTAAGTACATTCCTAAGAGCCTGAACACTGTATAAAATTTCTCCCATGCAAATGAAACTCCACAGGAACTGTCAGCAGCTGTGGAACAGCAGTAGCTCGGCAGGTCTAGCATTCCTATGGGATATAAACACCATGACCACTTTATTTCCTTGTACTAACCTTGTCAACAAACGGATGATCCATGAAGTCTGGCCCACCAATACTTAGATTCAATACATCTATCTTCTTTAAAATCGCATAATTAAAGGCATCCAGAAACCAAGATGTATATGAGACCTATGTAAGAAAGAGAGGTGGAAAAAGTTATCACTGGAAAATCCAGTGATTCCATCACAATACAGACTTCAGACAGAGAGGAGAAACAACACCAAAAGAAACATAAAAGTGACAATAACCTCCTAGTATTTTCTAGCACTCAATACATTTGACTGACTGCTCCAACACTACACAGATGAGACTTCCACACATTTTTTCTGAAGAATATACCAGACCTGGACACTGTAAGACATCTTGCAGTAGTTGCTTAGAAAGATGTTTGTATGAATCTTATCAAAGAAAATACGCCAACCTTTACAAGTACTTGCAGTATTCTTAAAAGAAAGGATTAATACAGCAGTAATCTGGAAAGGCAGAAATAGAAACACACGTAAAACAGCCACCTGGTTATTGGTGAACACTCTGAAAATGTGCAGTTCTGCATTTGGAGCAAATCCCTGGCATTCTCTCATGCTGGCTATCACACCCGCTACAAATGTCCCATGGCCTAAACCTATCACAGAGAGAAGAAAACAAAATAAGATATTAGAAAACAAACCACTGGCAAGGATTTGTACTGTTAAGCACTGCCTATACCAAAAATCACAACATCTAACAGACTTTATGACAACCCACAAACACCAGGCCCAGTCCTTATCTTCTTGAATCACGTTTTGCTTTTCAGTGGGGGCAGAATTTCCAGCAGTCTAACCAGCCAGCCAGTGAAACTCTGAGTGATACACTCTCCAGTCTATCCACTCTTGATTGCTACCAACGAAATCAAAAGCCAAACAAAGCAATCATGATAGAAAAAGGTTATTCTGGAAAATACAAGTCACAAAGCCAATGTATTTTTTACATACGTTTCTTAATTTTGATCCTGTCTCTGCAATAACTGTATTTCATTAAGGATGAAAAATGAGGCAAGAAAGCACTTTTGTTTTCCTTTCCTTGAGAAATAATTTAGCTCTTGTTTTATGAGACTTCCCACATTATACTGCTGTACTCCAAATCTGCCTCTCCAGCTATCGGCACAGAACTAACAGAAAGTACTAAAAAAAGCAGGTGCTGCAATGCAAAGAAATACTACACAAGACTGATCAATGTATGAATACACCTTGAACTCTAAAGGGATTAAATTTTGGAGGCTCACTGACCCAGACTGATGACATTAATAGTCTGTGAAAGTATACAATCAGGACAAATTAGGGTTGACATATGAAAAAGGGCCACAAACACAATGCAGAAAATAAAATGTTTGGAATGTTGACGGGCATGATCCAGCACAGCGTTTGTTGGTGAAAACTATACAAATTAGAGAACGCTTACAGGAAGCTGCCAAGATTAGTTTAGGATTGCACAGTAAAGAAGGAAAATGCCCTCTCATAAGTATGGAAATACATATGCACTGTGAAACAGCAGAATACATAAAAAGGAACAGGAAAGAAACAGTTTTGTGGGGTTTGCTCTCACCTCCACCTACTTTGTACTTACGTCTGCATAATGCCTTCTTGCCCTGACATTTTCCAAAAATTATGATGATGCCTGGGACCCTGCCAAATTAAGCTTAAAATTGCAAGATATACAGTTTCAACTGTAGATCATTCAGATGCTAGTGCCACTGCAGCAACAGCAGTTTTACAATGGAAAAAAAGAACACACCCGTGTCAGTAACAGTTGGACAACTGTGCACTCACCGTCATCCAAGGTTCTTTCGTTAGTCCAGTTTGTTCTCTCCTTTACATTTTTGAAATGTGGATGTTTCTCACTCAGCCCAGTGTCGAATACCGCTACTCTTACACCAGCACCTGTAATAGAAAAGAATTGCTTTTTCAGGTTCAGTTTCAAACCACATCTATTCTATCAAGTTTAAGACAACTTTTATGCTTAATGTAGTGCACAATTTACAAGTTCAGTAAGTTACAGATTTTAGAGAAAACTTCTATTCCGATTCACAAAATGGAACCACATATCATAAATATGACCTATTTCCTTTAAGTACAGTAAACAGAGACATGGAAGAGCACTCCACAAGTATACAATGCAGCTCAAAAGTATTTCTCAATCTTTCTAGACCTGGCACTCAATGAGAGATTAACACATAGGAGCCAATTAGCTTTTCCTTACATTTTTCACTTGTTTTTTAAAAAGACTGTAATTGTTCTGAGCCAATGGGCAAAATCATACCTGTGTAACCCATCTGCCAGAGGACATCTGCCTGCAAGGTCTGAGCAACTTGGCGTGGGATAGCCCTCAGCAAACGCCTGCTGGAGTGTCGACCTGTTGCATGCCAGAAGCCAGAACCTAGGGAAAGGCTCGCTCTTCTCAAGGGACGAGATGACTGCCATTTTTGAGTCCACCTGGTTTCATTGCAGTGCAACATTGGATCGGCTACATAGAATTAGGATGAAGAAAAGAAAAAAAACAGTACCAGGACACCCACAGATTAGATTTTTAATCAAATATACAAAAGCATTTGCTAAGATTTTAGGCAGAAGAATAGACTTCTATAAATTAAAGAAAGACCGTAGGGCACTTCACATTTGAGCAATAAGCAGACAGTCTGAAATAAGGCTAAGACTTTACCGTGGCAGATCTCATGTCACCATGCAAAAAGTTACTTACACTCCGAATACTTAAGCGATCGGAAGACCTTCCGCTGAGGTGTTACGCGTTTGATGTTTGGATGATCTTCTAGCGTCAGTACTCCATCTTTCTGTTTCTCATTGATCTGAATAACTTCAAAATCACTAGGATAGTCGCTGGCTGGGTTGTTGCGAGGTACAATCCTCCAGTTCTCAATATCACTACTTTTTAGTGCACTCGAAATAAATTTACTTCTAGCTTTAGCTGTGAAGTATCCATTAAAAGCCACAATGTACTCTGGAACAAGAGCACAACTTATCAGAACTGATGTTTAAGCAACTCACTCATGCATTCACATTGCAAAAATCCAAATACTTATTTTGTCTTTATCTGGAATGAATAATCACAATTTGAGGCATTTTTTTGGCTTTTAGAAATCTGCAATTTATTTCTGAACTACACAATGGGGGTGGTGGTGCATCATTTACTTGCAAAACCTGGTAAAAACCTTCGAAAAGAAGGTAGTACCGTAAAAATAATGGAAACGTGAAACAATAGGGAGGGGGAGCAAGGGAGAGAGAACAGACTTTGTTATGTTCAGCAGCACGAACAACTGCTTGATGGGCCAATTCAGTGTGTTTCTTAACACGTACACTTCACAAACACCTAACCTCTATATGGTATCGCATTTTAGTGCAAATCACTGACACCAGCTATGACACACACAGAGAAGGAAGCAGGACCAAACAGTGAAGTCCCTCATCTGCAATAGTGATTTGTGAGCAGACCTCAGCCCCAGCGCACACCCCACATTCACCCCGGTCAGTCTGTTGCTCACTACGCACAGAAATGTCTTTACTCACATGCTGCCTGCAAGTGAGACACATGCAGAGCTTTACTGGGGGAATATTCTGAGTACTTGAGACAATAAGTGGATGTAGGGCCAAGGCATCCTACTGCTATCCTTTGCCATCTC
>WAAB01015617.1:0-35471 GCA_013389865.1 Piaya cayana
TTATCACCCTGCTCATGTGCTACACAGAGAAAGACACTCACAGATCTCTAGTGTCTCTGATATGCACGGCAACAGTGACATCCTCTTTGCAAAGAGGAATCATCCAGCTCCCCCGAAGGATGCCCAATGCAGGAGCCACTAAATTGACCCTGTGTCATTTTTGTGATTAACTCCAATGTAATTTCTGAGTGTGGAATCAAACGCAGGGACACAGGGAATAAATGCTTTTCAGGGGAGCTGATGCAAGGTGCTCTCTTATCTCACATTCAGTGGCAAGCCAAAATGTGGTATCTTTTAAGCCACAGCAAAGCAAAATTTGGTATCTTTTAAGCCACAGCAAAGCTGCCTGATGCTACACCCAGGCAGGGTCTGAGTGGGACATCCAGAGTGGGTGAGCAGATGAGCTCAGCAGTGCTTCTCAACAGCCCCAGGAAGACTAATATGTTCTGCTCCCACTGACGGCAGGTGCCCCAGTGCCCTCTGCTTTGGAAAATCCAGCGACGTATGGTTAGTAAAGCAAGATGCGGAAAGAAAACTGCAAGCTGTGTCCCCAGTGGGCACGGCCCTGGCTTCCCAAGCACTCTCTACCCCAGGTTTCTCATGGATCTCTCTCTAGACATGGGTCAATGAGAGTAGTGGACACTCAGCCCATCCAAAAATCACATTCACAAGGAGTAAGCTCACAGCAAGCAGAGGGTAAATACATGTGATGCTCCCTCCTGGTCAGTGCAAAATGCACCGGGATGGAGATTTATGGCTTCCAAGTGCCCAGCGCAGTTCAGTGCTGTGGGACAACAGGCACTACTCACCCAAAACACAACAATATTGTTAGAGAAAAGAGGGTTTGCAGTTTTTGGGGTTTTTTTAGTGATTGGAAGCCTCACACGATCCAAGGGAGTGTTTGATCCAGGAGATGTTAGCTTGGGTTTCTATCTGTCAAGCTGGCAGCACTGAGCTCCAACAGGACACCAGCCAGACCAGGGAGAAGAGCATCAGAAAACCAAGTTGCACTTTGGAATCATAGGAATCATAATAACCCCAAAATCCAAAAGAAACGTATATAAAAATCAAGTCACAGGCTGCTATGGACCAGTCTTTTTTTTTTTTTAAATAGCCCCACAGATACTTGCCATCTCTGCCCAGAAGGATGCAGGTATGGGAGTCTGATTGGAGAGGTAGAGAGTCTGGGAAACGTCCTGCAGAACTGGGATCTTGCCGAAATTTGTCTTGTCCATGGATGGATGTGGACAACTGGTACTTCTCCAGTGGTCACCAAGTGGACTTCCTGCTCCAGGAAGCAGGTGGGAGGCATCAAAAAGAACAGGGAAAGTTTAAAAAGGTCAGACAGCTCCAAGAGTGCTCCTAGACTAAAGGATCATTACAGCTTTTTGAAGTTTGCTGTGTTGTAACTCTGAAACAGAAGGCTTGGAGCAAAAGTGGGACCCAGAGTGATCCTGCCTGAAAGCCACAGTCTCCCCTTATCAGCAGATGAAGACACCCAGGTTCTCATATTTGCTTTTCCACAGCTTCTCCATGTGTTAGCTTTTCTTTCTCTCCCCTGTGCCTGCTCCCAGCCCTTCTCCTGCTCTCTCTTGCCCCAAACCACTCTCCCTGACTTCTGCTGCAGCACAGCCACACTTGGAGAGGAACTTCTTTAACATGCTCAAAGCCAGCCCTCTGGAAACTGGCACAGTCATTTGCTGCTAATTGTGCTCCTGGTATGACGTGAATAACAGACTTTAATGATTACATCATTCAAGCAGCATTTTGGTTTTCCTTTTGACAGTCGGAGACCCAAAAGTTTTCTTCTTGCAGAACTGGCACAGTCTATAGAGAAGAAACACAGATCGCTTTGCTAAACCACCTTCTCACATCATTAAAAATAAAAAGAGAGTTTAACCAGTTTGGTTGCATTTCATCAATTCCAAACACCTCAGTGGGATCTGAATGGATAAAATTCCCAATACTGAGAAGATGCAGGGTAGTTCACTGAGGGCACAGACTATGATTTAACCATAAAAGAAACCAGCCTCCGTGATGTCAAACGTCCAAGGCTGTCTGACTCCAGGAAACAGCAGCAACAGCTGTAAGACTCACTAGAAACTTAGACAACTCAGACAGGAGAAGCAGCATCCAGAAGTGCTCATCCCTTGGCAGGACACTGTTCAAGAGCGAGCCAAAATTCACCTATTAAGGCTGGTACCTCAAAATTAAGTAGCTGAAGCCGTGCATGATGATGGACTCCAGGAGAAGGAAGGCAACAATCTGTCTACAGTTCTGTTTGTGTTTTCAATAAAAAGTTTTAAACAATTGTTATTAGCCTTAAAGTGTCAGAAAACCTGCTTTTGTTGATTGCTGATTGGGAAATTATTAATTTGTATTGCAGTCAGCAAGATGACAACTATTTCTGGGATTATTCACATGCTTACAGCTAGAGATATTCTTATATAGCTGCTGGAGTTGGATCCTCACAGATTTCCTCTGTAGGAGGTTATTACTTTAATGAAAGGCATGTAAGTTATTTACTACTTTTTCATTAATTTGCTTTCATACATGAGGAAAAATAAGTGTTAGCTGCAAAATTAAAAACTTCATAATTATTACTCCTAAAAGTACCCATTTCAGCTGGTAAGGCATCCTTTTCCTCAATCTACCTAAGAAATTTCTAGTTCTCATTATTAATATGCAAAGGGGATGTAACACTAGCTATATTTGCTGACAAATGGTACCCGAAGTAAGAACACCTCAGTAAAGGAAGAAACCTCATAGTGACATGATTTTAAAGAAGAAGATACTTGAGCTGGCTTAACTTTTCAATGTTTCAGGGAGCAGACACTCCACAAAGACAGCATAGTCACATGTGGAGATTCATTTAACTATATTGAAGTCAGCATGCCTGAACTACGTAGAAGAAACTGCCCACTTTGAAGCTGTTGGTTCTGTACAAACTCATCAGAGAACTATCTGATGGTGTAACTTGTACTGGCTAGGGAAGCCCTTACGAAATTAGCTCTGCTAAACTGAATACGCATGCTCTCATATCTGTTTCAGGGATCCTATCATGAATCTCTCTCTTCTCTGATCTGCTGTTCAAAATGCTAAGAAACTATAGTTTCATATGACTTACCTAAAGTAAGTAATGCGGTATTCTCAAAGAGAACAGTATGCTATCCCTATTGGTGCTAACCATGTCAAAACTGCAGTCTAGATGACCTAAAGATGCAGTGTCACTTTCTTGAAAACAGGACAGAGACCAAATGTCCTGGTAAATTTCTCTTTTAGTTGCAGTTACAGAATACTCCTCCTTTGCCAACTGGAAATATATTTACTGTCTTCTATGTCCTTATGTAATATCTGTAGCATATTTTTTTTGTATCATTTAGCTTAGAAGACTCTTTAAAAGTAATGTATTGTAATGAGAAAAAATGATGCATGGGTTGTCATAAAAACGGAAACTTTATGCTCGATGTTTAAGCCTAGTATGACCATAGAAATCCAATGTTTTTTTTATCTGACGAATAAGTTTGGTGAAGTTATCGTGAAGACTTTTTAAAAATTGCAAGTAATTTATCAAACGAATTTCTGTTTCTTCCCAATTTATGATCAGTGCAGTAAACCTTTAGTGATTCTTTTATCATCTATGGCTCCTTCCCTAGATCTCCAGTCCTTCCTAGCAATAAAATATTAATGAAAGGGGATTACCAAAGCTGAACCTTACAGGGAAGCTGTGTCTGGATGATGATACAATTAACCATCAGACATGTTCCAGCAGAGTAAAAGTGTTCTTGATTTGATCTTAAAAGAATATTACATATTTGAATAAATCTTTAAACCAGGTGTTTGTGGAGAAGCAAATTAAAGCTGCTTCCTCCTGCCATTTGAAGAATTAAATGCTGAGATTCAGTTGACACTACTTGTAGACATTCAGCCACTTGCAAACACAAGTGCTCTTCCCATTTTTATTTGCAATATGTGAGGAAAATATAGCACACAACTCCGGAGAATTTAAGGTGCATTCTGGGTCAAATTTATTCCAAATTTGCAAGTTAATTTGAGAGACAGAAGAGTAATTAGTCTGCCAGATAATGTATACATCAAAGTTCTTTGTTCCTTGCAACACACTCTGCAAATAAAGGCTATTAGGATGATTTATGAAGTCTAGCATCATTGCCTGACACTGAAAATGCATAATTAAAAGTAACCAAATTTCATGGTTAAGACAGCTTACTTAAATACATTTTAAACTCTTTATCAACAGACTGTGTCTGGTCAACTCAGCTTGAGGAACAAAACAACCCAGTACCTTATTGAGTTTACCAGGTTGGCAGGTGGAGTTTAGTGGCCTAAGATACTGTTGAACTCCAGCTAGATCGTCTAAAGCTCTCATTCAGTTATGATATTATAGAGCTTCTTTTCACTCCAGCAAGCAATATGATGCGGACTGTATCTCCTGTCCCAATCAAGTTTAGGCTTTTTAATGAACTATAAGAGTGAAACATGGTCTGAGGATGCATCTACAGATACACATTAATGTCCTCTTGACAAAAGTATGACTAATTATCATAGAATCATAGAGTGGTTTGAGTTGGAAGGGACATTAAAGATCATCCGGTTCCAACCCCTCTGCTATGGGCAGAGATACCTTCCAGCAAATCACATTGCTTATAGCCTCATCCAGCCTCGTCTTGAACACCTCCACGGATGGAACCTCCACAACTTCTTTGGACTATCTGTTCCAATGCCTTTCCATCCTCACAGTAACAATTTTCTTCCTAATATCTAATCTAAATCTCCCCTCTTTCAGCTTTAAACTCTTACCCTTCATACTGTCACTGCTCTCCCTGATAAGAGCCCCTCCCCAGCTCTCCTCTGGGACCTCATTAAGTACTGAGCCTTTAAGTACTCAAGTTACTTTAATTAATCCTAAAAATCAATTTTATTTTTACTTTTTAACTGGAAATGTACAAAACCCAGAAAGACCTCTAGTTTGTTGCCAATCACCAAGATAATATTCAATTATTTCTAATGGTGCTAGACTAATTAAAAGCAAAAGCAAACTCTGGGAATTATACCATATTTTAGATGTTTATTTCAGCTAATTTGTGCAAATTCATGCAAACACTCTGTCAGCTTGCTACCTAAAGCATTGCCTCTGAATTCTCTTTAAAAAAGGAACACGTTTTGAACCTCATTTATATTTTTAGCCATTAAAAACTACTGGTATCTGTTGTCTAAAACTTCCTATCATAAATCCCTATTCTCAGTTGATTTTAATTCTTCACTACCCTTACCAATTCACTGATGGATTGTATCTCAGCTTGCTGGGTGCCTGCCTGAAGCAACTTTTTATAGTTGTGGCAAAAATGGTTTAGATGTGTCAAAGAGTGAGATTAAACATGCATGGTTTGCCTTTGTTGCTAAAGGAAAACTCTTATAACCATTTCATGTGGGAGTTGCAGTGGAGAACCTAAGGATCAAAATTAGTTAGGGAAGCCCATGTCAGGCTCTGCTTTCAGTTATATAAAACTACTTAAAACCAGCCTCAGGGGAAAAAAAATGCTCATGTGGTCATATTCTTGAGAGTCCAGCTGAAGTTTTTACTAAAGGTAAAACCTCCATCCCATTCCAGCTGCTGTCTGTGACTAATATGTGTGTATGACTCACTGGACAAATGAACGTTTTCTATGTATAGGAAACAGGGGTTTGGCAGGCTTTCTTTTTGTGTTCTGTCTGTTTGGTCTGAGACCTGGAGCTGAAGGCAAGCAGCATGACTGTCTTGAATTGAAGAAGAAGGAATACGCATAACTATTCACTGGATAAGGTTTGCAAAAATTAGCATCCAAACACTTATAAAGGACATGAATTATTCTTTGCTGATCCAATTGTAAAGATCTAGTATTGACAGGAGTGGTGGTCTCACAACAGCCTGATTGCAGATCATAATGGCAGGGAACATCATTACTTTACGTTTCAGGTTGCATCCAGAAATAACAAGAAATCCCACTGAATTGCTCATTCCGACACATATGCAACTGGTAGTGCAACCAGCATTTCACAGGGAACAGAGACCAGATCCTTACCTGAAGTGCAAAATTGAAGTCAGCCTTAATTGTATAACAACAGTGTATTCAGAATGAAAGATTTGTCTTTGTCCCTATTTTAGAGTTGTCTGCCCTCCCTCCTGCACCCCCCCTGCATCCCATTCCCAACCCCCCCCCAATTGGGTTTCAGTTTTCTTTTCCTCTTAAGAGCAGGACTGCTCTTGTGAAGGAGCACATCTCAGTCATTGTGTCTGGAAGTAGCAGAAGTGTGAGTAAAAGATTTACATTTGAAAATACAGCCCTACTTATTTGTTCACTTGTAAATCACAAAAATTAAGGGGATAAAGGTTACATTGTGAACTTTACAGTGAACACTTGATCCAAAGATTGTGTCAGTCATGGGTCCTTGATGATATGATGTGCAGATCGTCTTGCTTTATTTATCTAAATGCTTTTATGGATGAAACCCCATTGGTCTAATATAATCCAGTTTAGATCATAGCTAATTTGTCTTCTTTCAGACTTCAGACTCAGAGACAGGAGGGAATGGAAAGTAGGCTGAACAACAAGGAAATGTCAAACTATGTATTATGATCATATATCTGTATGATACATATTATCAATCAAAAATCATTAAGGTTCATATATCTTGTCTACTTTGAAGCACATCACAGTGTCTCCAGAGATCTCACACAGCTGGCTATCAGCTAAGGGTATCAGAAAGCATATGCAATGTCCCATCTTGAGTGTGGAGGAACAAATCTTGGGGTTTGGGTTTTTTTTCTTGAGAGCTGATGCCTTTCTTGAGCTTGTGCAGGTGCTACAGCAAGGTCTTGTGTTCAGCAATTCAAAAAAAACTTTTGGTGGAGCTTACAGAGTTTTCCCCACTGTGATGAAGAGCAATTCATCAGGCACTTGTAAAAAAAAAAGTCAAAATGAATAAGTTTTTCTGAAATTTCTGAATGAATGTTTTTCTGAATCTTTCCATGGCAGGGGGGTTGTAACTGGATGATCTTCAAGGTCCTTTCCAACCCAAACTGTTCTATGATTGTATCAATTTGAATTTACAGGTATCAAAAACCTAAAATGCCCCTAGATGTAGTAGTTCAAACTCAATCTTTTCATATTTGAAATCCAAATCTGAGAAAATATTAGTTTTTGGAAAGGTCTAGTTTTTTAGGGAAGGACCTAAAAAGTATGCTCAAGCAGAGCTAATATCTTGCCTTCTTTCTTGTTTAGAAATACTTATGGAAAGCTGGCTGAACTCATCATGCTTCTATCAGCCAAGGAAAGTTAAAAACAGGACCATCTTAAGAAGTACTGGGTTTGCCTCCCCTGATGTTGTTTCAAAAAAATTATATCTGGGTAGATCTTTTTGTCCAGTCCATGCATCAGGAAACACAGGGTCTGTGACTGTTGAAGGAAATGGTGTTTTTCACAATCACTACACAAACACATGCAATGTGAATGTAAAATACATATTTATTTTTCAAGTGTCATTCTGTTTAGAAAGATGACCACACACAACTTTTCGGTCAGCAAATTTGAAGCGTGTTTATAGGCAATATCATGTCTGACATCTATTGGTAAAATATATTTTATGAATCTCTGCTTTATAAGTTTTGCAGAAATAATGCTGGAGGAGAATCCAGCCCTTTTCCTAGTTCTTCTATCAACAGAATTATCTCAGTTCTGACATTTATTCTTGGTGACAACACATGAGAGATACAGCACAGAGCTGACTTTCAGAGTCAAATTTGAAATTGCTAGGCTGAAAGTGCTTTTCAAGTTTCATGCTGACGAAATTTTTTCTGGCAATGGTAAATGAACGATTCACTTGGGGTGAGGAGGTTGGGCAACTGTGCTTTAAAATCAACTTTTTTGTACTACGTTCCTGCTGTTCTCACACAGACTCACCATCCTGACTTCTAATCGTCCCATAAATGGATTTGTGCTTTGCATGCAGGAAAGTCAAAGAGTCTTCATTAGTAGGAGAGCAGCCCTAAGTAAAGGGAGTGTGTGGGGGTGTGTGCATGCATGCACATGTACTAGTTGCAGTTTCGTTCATACAGTTTTCTCTGTCTCCTCAGAGACATATTTTCATCAAGCATTTACCATGCTGTCCACAGGATACGGCTTTTCAAGATGTGGAAGTATTTTTCTTTCTTTAAGCTGGATGTCTGCCAGACCTTACGACATGGAATTGCTATGTGGGAAAGCAGCAGTTCTTGGTAGTTATTCAGAAGCTTTGGTGTTAAAGTGCTGATTTAGCAAACTAAGGAGTGGCTGAGTAACAAAAAGAAAATCAGGTGAGGGATGAGACAGGTATTAATCACTTCCTGGCAACATCTAAAGAGCTTTTGTCATCACAAGTAAACTTCTATCACCTACATATTTAATTTATATTAGGTGATCAATATTCAGCTTCTATATAGCCCATCTAATGCTGTACTGGTTTTCCCAACATATTTGTTGCTTTCCAAATGTCCAGTAGGAATCTCAAGCAGTTCAGAAAAAGTATAGCTAATAATATAACCATTCTTGCTTCTTTCTTTACTTCTGTTTAGTTCTCTCTTCCTTAAGTACTTTCACAGGATCAATGATCATTGTTTTAGTGTACTGTGCTTTGTATGACTTTCCTGCTGCTTGTTTGTCTGCCTTTGCCTCTGCTTATGCCTTTCCTGTCCTCTTTTCTCTGGTAATGATGACAGGCTACATTTTTTCTCTGTATGAGGCTTTCTACTGCATCACTCCAGCTATCAAATTGCCCATAAGAACCGATTCTGTCATGGTGCCTATGAAAATGATGAATAATATTGGCAAATACAGCAAAATAATGAGAACAATTTATGAAGCTGATATTTCTGGTATTAAAAAGACATGGGTTGATCTTCAATTATTCATCCTTTCGACCTAGGTACTTTTATGTTCTTCATACGCCCTAAACATCAACAGCCTCATTATTTTCCTAATTGTTGGGAGAAGTTATAAGACGTTGCCAGAAATAATGAGAAAAAATTGAACAGTGGAACTGAAATTGCCTTTGTGATTCTCAGCCTCTTAAATAATTGCATTCTGATTTGTCCATTTGCACTTCTTTCAGAAACAATAGTATCATCAATCCTGCAAAGAATGCTTTCTTCCTTGGTTACAGCTGTGAAGATGGGGTTTGTACTTTTGGAATCCCCCAAAAGCATTAGACTTGCCACCAACTAAAAGGGAAGGATACATAATAAAGTTTTCAATAAGATTTGTGTCCTTTACCATGGGGACCAGTGCCCCTTGCACTAGCATAACATGTGAACAAAATTAGATTTTTTAATGACCTTTGTGCTGGTCAAGCATTTAACAGGCAACAAACATGGGTGATGGATCTCTTCATTCCTCTGAATACAGTTCAATGATGTGGAATTAAAGGTTCACCTTGAAGTGTGTGTGAGAGTTAGGATAGAAGAAGAGGGTTGGAACCCGAGAGGGAAGAAGCTGAAGGACATGGTTCATTGGCTGCTGCAATTTGGCAGATCAGCCTGTAAAAGGTTATTAAGGCCCCTGCAGATCTGAAGCCTTTTGTAGCCTTTAGTTCTTATTCCACCCACTGGGCCTCTATCTGATCATGGCTCAGCAGGTTACTTAGTTTGCATGAAACTCATGTGGTCACACTGAGTTCACTAGAGGGGTCTCTGTCAGCTACTGTTCACGCACTCCAGGTATATATAATATATATACACACACATACTCAAAGTGTGCAATGTAGCGCTGACGAGCACTGGCTTCATAGCCTGTTCAGAAATAAAATTCTTATGGTAAGAATTTCATTTGTATAAGGAGTATCATTTTTTTTTCCTTCCAGTACTGATATCTTTTGTTGATATTAACTCCCAAAGGGTTGTAAGAGTGTGTATATATGGGCAAATGGAAAAGGTAAGGAAAAACTTAAATGAAACTCTGATGGGAAATACTTCCACTCATCATAACCAGTGAAATACTTTTAGAATAACTTGTAGCATGGTTGGGTTCTTTTTTTGCTACCCTTTAAAGTTCTTCAGAATACTTTATAAAGTGAAGATGTATTTGAAATTAATTGAGTCAAACCTCTAGTGTGTGACATCAACAGTTCCTGGATACTGTAAGCCAAATGTACTTTGCCCATAATGCTAGCCCGAATTAGCAGCTTCATAACAATTATTAGTATCAGGGTCCTTTTCATGTATTTTCGGTGGAACAGACTCTTTATTGTTTCTGTTATGAAATTCTATCTTTGTTTACCTGTTAATTCTAAGCCTTATGAACACAATAACACTATGTAGAGCTACAGACTGGGAGAAGCCTGTCTGGAGAGCTGCCAGGAGGAGAAGGTGTGGTCGACAGCCGACTGAACGTGAGCCAGCAGTGTGCCCAGGTGGCCAAAAAGGCCAATGGCATCTTGGATTGTATCAGAAACGGTGTGACCAGCAGGACCAGGGAGGTTATTCTCCCTCTGTACTCGGCACTGGTGAGACTGCTCCTTGAATACTGTGTGCAGTTCTGGGCCCCTCACCATAAGAAGGATGTTGAGGCTCTGGAGCGAGTCCAGAGAAGAGCAACAAGGCTGGTGAAGGGGTTGGAGAACAGGCCTTATGAGGAACAGCTGAGAGAGCTGGGGTTGTTTATCCTGGAAAAGAGGAGGCTGAGNAACCTGGTGATTCTGTGATTCTGTGATAACCTTCCTTTCTGCTTCCAAGTCAGTAACATCAGTGTTTGGTATTTTCAAGTTTAATTCCTCCTATTTTCAGAGATGTCAGTAACAGCATTAATAAAAGCATTAATAAAATCTTGAAGCAAGTTTAGTGCATAAATTTCTATTTTTGTGCATTTTGCATTATTCAAAAGGAAATAATTTGTATTTATTCACTCTGCTAATATACTGTATTTTATGTGTGATATCAAAATCATATTTATATTTCTCACTGTTAATAAAATTAAGTATTGGTGATTGTGTATCCAGAGCAGATAAAATTTCTCAAATTCATTTAAAAATGGAAAAGGAAAGAATTCTTCTTTAATCCCTTCACGGTTTCTGGAAATCTTCTCTCTAACGTTGTCAGCATCTCCTGGTTCAGGCAGGCACAAGTGAGTATGAGACCTAGTATATTTTGAATAAATTTATGCATATGTGTGTTTTATAATCACAGAATTGTAAGGTTAATTGTATAAGTCTTTTAGACATTAATTGACTGTCTGTGTCCTTTCTATGTAAGGACTATGCTGTCCTTTCTGTGTAAGGATTACAGATTATACTGATTGTAGATATGTTGGTCCTAATTCCATTGCTGAAAGATACTGCCTGAGCTACACAAAGAAGCACCAGTTGCTGTTATTTCAAATGTATAGTATTTAACAAAATAATGTAAGAGTTAACAGAAAAATTCATATTGTTTTAATAGGAAAAAAAAAGGCATTAGGTTCCTGTTGTATTCCCCATGGCTAGATTTCCCTGGGAAAAGGTAGACAACAATGGCACATTGTTGTAAAAACTCAAAGTGTTTTAAGATGGAAGCTGATAAGTTTATGGATGAGGATCACAAAACTAGATAAGAATGACTTGGAAGGTAAAATCAAAGCCTGAGATAACTGCTCCTTTGTTTCCAGTTTGTTAGCAGGCCTGGTACCCAAATGCATGTTAGAGAGGAGATTCTGTGTGACTGCAATGTTTTAGCCTCCCATTACAAGTTTACATCTGTTCTTTAGATATGGGAGTTGGGTATGGGGGGACTTTGTGTTTGGTGAGGTACATTGCTGTTCCTTCTGGTCTTAGAAGCTTTTAGAACATCTTGGGATCTTTTAGTCAATTTACTTCTAAATCCTTCTACTGTAAGGATGTTGGGAGATGATACTGCTTTTTTTTTATTGTACACCAGAAGTACGGCTTTTGTCCTTTTTCTCGGTGTCTCAAGTCTACTGGCAATCACAAACAGTGTGAACTCTGAGGTATGGAGTTGTTTGTGGCATAATTGAAAATTTCTTTTAAGACAGTATCTATTGCACTAGTTCTTGGATTGCCTGAGACATCACTCAGTGACCTAGGTAGTCCTTTTCAATCTTCTGTTGCTATGTTCTACACAGCGCTAAGATCGGAATCCAGAGAATGAGAAGCAGTGCTTCTAAGCTAGGAAGGCTGGCAGTTTGTAACTCTGAACTGCTTAGAACTCTTTGTTCTTGGCCAAATAGAAGATTTCTTGAGCAATCTCAGCTAAGCATCTTGTGGATGTTGAATGCATAGCAAGAGCTATTTTTTGTTCTGAGTACAAAGTACATTTTTGCTTGTAGATATGGGAAGTGGCAGAACTTTTTTCCTTGGAGGCAGGTATTCCCTTTCTTTATTGTAATTCGCAGCTCAACAACATGACTTGATTTTTAAAAAGGACGAGTTCTAGCTTGCTGGTTGTATCACTTCGAATTTACTAAAAAAAAAATTTGGTGTGGTAGAAATCTTTAAGAACACTGAAGGCCTTATTAGTTATACATGATTTTAAAGGAAACCTCCTCAGAAAATTCCATATGTGTTAATGAAAATATAGCAAAGTCCTTATACCACAGTGCTCTGATCCACAGAAGGGTTTTACTTTAACTAGCATTTCCATTCTGAGAAAAAAACTACATGAACATGACAAATTTTTTACTTAGCAAATCCATTTCTTTGTCTATAAGGATTTTTTTCTGCACAAATGTGGTTTTACTTTGGGGTTTTTTTGTGTTAATTATGGTAATTATGTGTTAGGTAATAAGCTGAATTCTGTTCCGTTCTGTATGTGATCAACAGAATTTACTGCATTTGCCAGCAAGTATGTTTATGCAACTTAATGAGAACACCAAGAAAGGGGAAAAGGTTTGATTTGCTTCAGACAGGTTTCCCATGAGATTACCAGTGTTCATGGCTTTGAGCATTCCTCAAGGTTCAACATCAAAATAAACAAAAATAATATAAACATGACTTCAAAGCTGTTGTCATCTGGTTCATTGATTTTTAATTTCTTATGATTACTTTGCTCCTACAAAGGAAAAACAGCCCAACTAGGAAAAGAGTCATCTTTTATCTGTGGGAACACTCTTGTTCTGCTAGTAGACTTTTCTGAGAAATATCAAGGAAGAATAGGTTGTGTAAGGAAACAACATACACCACAATATGTAGGAACCTTGGTATTTATGTTCTGTAGTCTGACTGGTGTCCAGGAGAACCTCTTTAGCACATAGATTGGGAAAAGTATTTCAGTCTGCCAGAGATGTCATAGAATCATAGAAAAACCAGATTGGAAGAGACCCACCGGATCATCGAGTCCAACCGTTCCTATCAAACACTAAACCATGCCCCTCAGTACCTCATCATCCCATGCCTTAAACACCTCCAAGGATGGTGAATCAACCACCTCCCTGGGCAACCTGTTCCAATGCCCAATGACCCTTTCTGTGAAAAATTTTTTCCTAATGTCCAGCCTAAATCTCCTCTGGCAGAGCTTGAGACCATTTCCTCTTGTCCTGGCTTTGCGGCAGCTCAGGCTGCAGAACACATTTCTGTCCTCTCTGGGGTAAGTAGTGAAGCTGGGGTATCACAAAGCTGGTCTAAGGCTTCCTTCATGCCCCTCACATCACACCATCTTCTCCTTGCTGTGGCTTGTGGGTCCCACACTGCATATCCTTCTCCTAAAGTGAGCTGAGTCCAAAATCAAACTGAAGAAAAATCTCCTATTTTTCTGTGCAGACACATGTGGTTCCTGTACCCTTCTGCAAATCAGTGTCTGTGCTTTTGAGTCACCAATCACCTGAGCTGCTTTTTGGAGCCTCAGTTTGCCCTTTGTGCTGCTGTCTCCCCCCTGTAGAAGCACCTTTATCTCCTGGCTGATGATTTTCCTCTCCAAGAGAAGCTCTGAGAAGGCTCGATGTGCCAGGAGGCACTTTGTGGTGGTCTGCACCAGCATCTGGATTGCACTGGAGATGCTGGTCAGAGTGGTGAGAAGAGAGACATTCTCCAATCGGTAGTAGCAGACAGCATCTATCTCCAATGTAACCATGTCTTTGGTCACCACCTAAGCAGAAGACATTAGGGGATAGGGAGCTGGTTCTGACCACTCTGAGGTAGCACAGAAAAGCACACAATGGAGAGAATGAAGAAGACTAGCTGGATTGTTAAGTCTTTGTAGTTTCCACCTCTGCTACTGACTGACCTTGGGCAAACTCTAGGACCTCTGGATGCCAGTTCCCAGAGCAGCATCTTCATGCCTGTCTCTTCGATCCCACAGCTGAGCTAAGGACCCTGACCAGGCCATCATCCTGCACTGGATTTCCCCACCCATTGCCGCCTGGTTCGTTCCTGTTCTAGGATCATAAGCTGTGTCCTGAGGTGCGTGCTTGGACATTGCGTCTCCAGAAGGATTTGCTCTGCACCATGGGGCTGAGCCTGGACAAACTCCCAGACAAGGACAGTCCTGCTGGCAAATGCAGCAGCATAGACAACACATCCCAAAAGGAGAAGAGGGGCTGTGGATAAGGAGGTGCTTGTTTGAGGGTTAGGAGAGAGGTCTCAGACCTTTCCTCCTCGCAGTCTTATCCAGGACCAGAGTGGCACCCCTACATTGCTGTAAGACCTTAGTCTGAGTTCCTGTCACCACTGCACACGCTCCTCAGTGTGGTGGGTAAGAACACCTGCTCTACTACCTTTGGCCCAACCTCTCCCTATCAGTGTATGTTGCCACTAACATGGGTCAAACTGAGTGGGATTAAAAGCAGTAGTTTTAAAAACAAGAAGAAAATTAACTATGGTGTATTTTTTGCATTTCAGTTTCTGAGGTGTTAGGGTCACTTTGAGATGGTTTTCAAGCATTTCTATGCAGAGATGAAGCCTGGAAGGATAAGGTGTAATGTTAAAGGGTTCCAGAAGTTCATACAGAGACAGGGTGTGAGCCATACCTGATGGAAGGGGATCTCTAGGGTTTTGAGGTGCAGGTCAACTTTGTGATACATGTCCAGACAGGGAAGGAAAAAGAAAAGGCCTGTGGGAAGAAGAGAAAGAGATGTTATGTTCTTTTTTCGAACTTGCCTGGGGGACGAGGCTTCTTGGAGAGTTAAATGATCCAAACAGCTAAAACCTAGAGTAGATTTCATCTAATCTGTCACAAGCATCTAGAATCTAGTCTAGCATCTACTCTGGTTTTCCTACTCTCTTCCTATAGTCTACAGACAAACTTAAATACCCCAGGAGGTGATTCATGTCATTGTCAGGTAGGTCAGATAAATACAGAGGCCCTGGTACCCTCTGTTGACTCTAAAAGAGCCCAAGTAAACTAATTTTGCTTTGGACATCCAAATCCTAGATGCCTAGATGAGTACTGAGTTGGACTGTTAAGTGGGGGAACTTTATTCAGGTGCTTAAATTTGCTTTTCATCTGTAAATTTGAAACCACCATAAGGAGATTTCCAGAAAGCTGCCTACAGCAACAATGCATCAGTCTTAGAACATTAGTTCTGATTACACGATAGTCTTAGATGTGCTGTACACATTTAGTACACTTTTTAGAACGGCTTTTCCAAAGTAGAAGTGTATTTGGCACTCATTTGAAGGAAAGTATTCAAATAACATAGAATCAGATTAATAAACATCAAATATAACCCATTAAAATGTTATTGACTCAGACTTTGTCCTGATATGCTCTAAGAACCCTGTCATTAGCATTCAGAAAGGGCAATTAGGCTTTGACATGAGTTATGAGTGCACAGAAGATGCAGCTACAAGATGGGGTTAGGGTACATACTGAAAGGTGTAGGACATTAGCAGGGGGGTAGGACTAGATGATCCCTGGAGCTATTCAGTGATTCTGTTATAACTGCACTTCTGGCATGCATGTAAATACATCCCCTTCCTCCTTGCACTGTGCCATGACTTCTCAATTCTTCCATATGTGTTATTACACTTTTTCTCTTAAAAAAAACCCCAAAACTGAAGCTGGCTTTTAAAATGTTTTAAAGAAACAAGTTACTTCTATGTCAAATAAACAAATTTGGCAGGTGCCTGTGGTATATTTTAAAGAAATGCAAGGAACAATAGGTTTCAAAATGGAATCGTTTACAGAATGACTAGAGAACCTGCCAGTAATGGACTTATGTGCTTTTCCCACTAGCTGGGAACAGATACATCATTATCAATGGATGCAAGTTAAATTGAATGAAAATGAAGCCTAAGTACAGAATTGTACACTGAAGTTATCTACCCACACTGGGTTAAAAATTTTGATTCATTCACTGGTGTATTGTATTTATTTAATTGACACTTTGCAATGATTAAAATCAGACATTCCATTGGCAGAGCACAGCCTACCATTTTCCTTTACGTTTATATATTGATTTCTGTGGGTATCAGAGTGTTCATCTTTCCCTGGAAGGGACAATAAAGACAATCACATGAAAAATCAGCTACCATGTGTTACGTTAGGGGATATTTTTGCTATTTTATTTTTGTTTCTAAATATACAGGGTCTTTTTTTTCATAAGTTCCAGCTTATCAAAGTTTATGAGATGGTCCTTATTATCATTCAATGTATTTCAACGCCTCAGAATCAAATAATAAAACTCTCAGCATGTGCAATCAAAAATAAGCTTAAATAGAAGAGCAGTACCAATATTGTGAAAATTTCTGCAATCTTTTCACGTTCATTTTTTTAAGAAATAGAATGTTTTCAATGTTGCAGCTGAGTTGCAAGTGAAAATAATGAATTCCACATCATTCAAGACATAGGGTTTGAAGACAGGAAATGGTTTAGTATTCTAATAACAGACTCCTGAAGCAAATGCTCAATGACTGATTCATCTATATGCAATAGTTCTAATTCCAACAATCTCTATGAATTTTTTTGTACAGTTTTAACCCCACAGCAATGCTTAGGATTTCCTAAAGTACTGGAGAAGATTGATGAATAAGACTATGGGAGTTTTATTTCCTAAAATCAAAATATGAAAGAATTATTTTGATTGAATTGATTTCCTTTGGTTGTTGTTTTTTTTTTTCTGCTTTGCCCTATTGTGTTTTTAAATGGGTAGAACCGACAAATGAAGAATAAGTATAATCTCTTAACATTACATGTGTATAATGATGCACTGCCAAAATTCAAACTCTGACTGCATTACTCTTGCTTGTATTTTCAAATATCGATAATGGAGCTTCAGGGCTGCCACAGATCATCAATCAGGTGATGGATGATTTGCCTTTCAGCTGTGCAAATGAGTGCAATGGATGTCAATTTTATTGTTGTCACAATAAAATATCCTTTTCAGCAGTATGTTTAATTATTTTATCAGAGGAACAAGTACATACTTGACAAAACCTGAAATATTTGCCCTAATAATCGATATCATTTTAAATCAGAAACATTCAGTCTGTAAAACTGACTGTATTATAGTGTTTTCGCAATATGCTGATTACCTGCTGTCTGACGATCTACCATGAACAATTCTGCATAAATACCTGGGAGTCCGTGCAGAGAAGTTTTTTATTCTTTTTGGAAAGTATAAACTGTTTCCTTTTCTTAGGGCACGTATTGTTGCTTCTCAATGTGATATTATCATTTTAATCTATAATCTTACAGTTCAGGTTGGGAATGTAACCAGGTAAAATTGCGGAAGGAATATGTAGACTCAACCAAACTCATAATCATTCTTTTTACTTTGCATCCACCATATTTCGTATCAACAAACTCCAAGTACTGGCTTTTTCACAGCTAGTAGTTAGAATCATAAGAGGTATTTCAATATTAAAATGTTAATTAATAAGGTAATTCTAGCTGCAGATCAGTCAGTTGTTTTACAGATGCATTTTAATCTTGCCTTCAATGTCTGTATAACGTTCTTAAAGTAATATAGGGTCCTTTAGTGTTAAGGCTGCTTGGGTATTCACTGAATTTTTGTGCAAAAAGCATTCTCACTGCCCGTGCAAGGCAAGGCCTGCTATTTGCATAGACATTAATGAGCCTTCCCAGCGCTTTTCTTCCTTGCATGCCACTTCTCTGCCTGGGTTACAAGTGCAAAGACAAAGCCCCAGTGGCACAACTGGCAAAGAGTCAAACACAGAACCATACCCCTGATCTCTAGTTCAAGACACAGATCATCTTAGTTTAAGCCATTTGTTGAAGTCCCATACTTTTACAAATGAAGTCTTTCTTCGTTTTTCCATTTCTTGGATTTTCTACTCAGTGAGATGATATCCAGACCCATAAGCTTTTCAGATACAGTTGTACATAGTTCTGTTTTATTTAATGTGCAAATACAAGCTATTTGGAAGAGTGTTGGTTGGGCTTTTTCACATTTTCTTTTACTTCATCTTTCCGGGCTCTTACTCTGGAGAGGAAAATGTCTGTATTGTCTAAGCAAGTGATGAATTTAAAGAAGATCACACACTGGATGTATGTATTTAGAGGGCACGGAAGGTCAGCTACATGTGAAATACACATGACAGTTCTTAATTCCGATTTATTTATTATGAATTACACTATTTCAAGTCTTTATTAGAGGACAGGCATTGAACAGGAACCAGCTTTTGTTCTGACATTTTAAGGCCAAGTTTAGGCTCCCCATTCGGTAATAGAAATGAAGACAGGTAGAGTTTGAGCAGTTTTTTCATGCTTTAACGGTCCAAGAGGCCCTGTCTGAATTTCTTAAATGCCCAGGTGTTTTGCAATGGGAGGCATAATCTTATGCTTCTGACAAACAGTTCAGGTGAGCTGTCCCGTCAGCAGCAGCAGGTACTAGCTTGGTGTTCTGCAAGGAGCAGTAGGGCAGTTCCCAGCACAGATGTGCCCTCAGTGCCCAGCCTACAATTATGGTCACAGATGGAAGCAACCTGGGCACCAGCAAGTGATGGATGAGCAGCAGTGTGACCTAACCTACCAATGATCTTTCCAAGTATGGACCAAGATGAGTTAGCAGTGGAAGAAAATTTGTGCTGGTATTCCCTCCAGTCACACAGTTCCAACTGTAATTGCAATGGGAGTGAAAGGGCCACACAGACTATAATTAAATTTCCTTTAAGTCTTAGCTTGGGCATAGTGGCATTGAAAAGAATGTAATTTAACTGTGTGCCTCAGAACACAGTACAGTGCCAGTCTAAGAAGTGATGCTTTTGGAATTGTCCTCTAAAAACAATGTTTTCCTCCACAACACAATCCATGGTAACGTACATTAATATCTTGGGTGGGATATTTCAACTGAGAAGCAGAATGAAACACTAGAAATTCTCATCATACTTTGTTGGGATTTTTTTTTTCTCCTATGCTCTCTTCATGAAAATGGTGTCCAGGGATTTTGCTCGCAAAGACAAAAGCAGCAGAGTTACTGTCCTGCTCTCTGGAAGGGACCCAGCAGTGCTGTGCTGAACTTGACCTAAGTAACATGGGGAACTAGTCAAAGCTAGAACTAATTTTTACTTAAAAGAAGAAAACAATTACTGCTTCTTTGTTGACAGTGTTATCCCTCCCTCATAATAGTGATATGGATTTCAAAGAAAATGTGTCTTCAGGTAGATTATAGAAGCCATAAAAGTGTTTGACTGCTGATAGCTGAGCCACAGAAAAATAAATAAAAATATACTGAGCAGGGTGTGGCAGTTATTAACGCACTCAGAGTAGATTCTCCATCTCTATGAGTCCTCCTCTTGCCAGCTGACCTGTCTGGTCCCCATGAAAGTCCTCTCATGTGATATCTGTATGAAGTGTTGAGGTGTTTTCTGAATATTGACAATCATCTCTTTGTATGCTGGGCAGAGCAGGATATAATCTCAGTCAGTCAGCTGATAAGAGCTGAGAGGAGTTATTTTAAAGCTTTTTCTGGGTTGAAAGTTGGAGGAAAGTTTATTTTTAGAATTTTATAAATATTTTTTCTGTTTGAGATAAAAAAGGAAAGGGAATTGATCATAAAATCAGTAAGTGGTATTTGAAGTTAAGCAGATATTATCTAACCCTCACAAAATTGCCCAAAGTATGGCTTACTTCATGAAAAGAAAGAAAACCCTTCCAACAGTTTTATGTGTTTTTTCCTCTTTCCAGAAACAAACTGCATTTTCTTTCACTCATTAACCCAGTCTGATTTTTCTCCAGGAGTTCTCAGGGGCTATGAATTCAAATGGACCAAGGAGGCCATAATCTTTTGATATCTCTCACCTTTCACGGTAGTGAAGAAATGAGTGCTACTCCTGAAAAGAGAAGGAGATGAGGACTGTCACTGACCCATACAAGTGTCATTCAGAGTCCAAAAGATCTTTAGTGATGAAGACTGGGTACAGCCATCCTCCATCCCCCATGGCCGAGGAGAAAGCACAATCAGTAGGGTGAGGGTAAGGATACATGCCAAGCCCTCCTGCTGAACCCGCATCTAAGAATATTTAGCAAACAGCTAAAGTTAGCTGCAGGGACAAATGCTGCTCTTCTCCACCCACTGAAAGAAATCTTGTGCTTGGCACCAGATTGCTGACAGCACAGGATCACTTCCCTCTCTCATCCTTAGCCCATTTCAGTGCCAGCCAGAGAAGAAGTCATCCTGTGGAATTCGGATTTTGGAAACTAAGCAGCAGGAAGCCAGTGGTTTGTCTCCACCCTCCAGCAAGTATCTTTTTCTAAAGCATGGAGGGAGCATATTTTAAATTTTGCCTTAGTGTCTGGCAAGAATCATAGAATAGTTTGGGTTGGGAGATTTTTTTCTTCACGATCTCATGAACTCTTTTTGACCTAAATTAATGCTTAATGGAACTGAGCTACTAAGTGTTTGAGACATTAGTTTACCATCACAGGAATATATATATATATATATATATATATATTTTAGAAACATGTGCCTTACTAAAATGGTCTTGGAGCAGTTTATACATGCCTTTATGTCCTCTTGGATCATTGCTGCCATTCTTCCTGTGCTAGCATTCCAGAGCTGCTGATTCACAGCCTACATCTGGTTCTGTAGCGTTCATGCCAAGTCAAAGCCTCATGCATTATTTGGACACTTAACTGACTCAAATCATCCTCCCTCTATTACCGGCTTGTTTGTTTTATCATTCTGTGTGTTACAAATATGTTTCTGTATGGCTTTTCCTTGTTATGTTTGATTAGACCATTTCTTTTATCAGAAGTGAAGTATTTTCTTTCCTTTCTTCCTTTGGGTTCAGTTTTGCTGTTGAGTTCAAGACCATCACTGATGCATCTATGGAGTCCTGCTGACTTCAGAAAGGTGTGGGGTAGGTGAGGAAATCTGCTTAGGAGAGTGACTGGGCCCAGGATTGGAATCCAGCTCTGTAAATTATCACTGGTGAGAGCAAAAACTGAGTTTTCCAGATATTCCTGTGGACGGTGAATTGGGATTTTTGAAACAGACATTGAGATGTTTGACACATACCCCAGCTGTTTGATGTTAAATTATATCTCTTTTAATTTGTTTCTAGTTGTTAATTAGTTTGAATCCTTCAGTCATGAAGGAATACAACTTGGGCATCAAAGACAACATGAGAGATCAGATAGCAGCTGATATTTCTGCCTGATTTGTAGGCTATAATGAAGCTGGCAACAGTAGAACAATGACTACACATCATTGCATGCATGTTAGGAAGGATGTCCTTCCTCAAATTCCTGCACTAAATCACACAAAATGTTAAATGAATTGCTGTCCTATGGAGATCATCTCCTGTTCATCAAGTGTCCAAGATCACATCCTATTGAAATCAATGAAAATTTGCAAGCAATTTCAGTGGACCTAGGATTACTTCTAATAAACATCTATGCTTTGCTTTAAACAAGGCTCATTTTTCCTCACCAAGAATATCAGTAAGAGTTCCTTGTTGAAAAAGCTGCTTAGGGCATGAGTGACTTCTATAGAGTGAAGTTTCCTTTGCTAAAATGTGTAATATGAGTAACAGCTGTGCAGCCATGATCATCAATGCACGTCGCAAGTCTTTATTTCCAGATTTGCTAGGCAGAAATAATTTCCAAGGGTGGGATGTGAATTTGGTGTCTGTAGTCTCTCAGTCTTTTTCTCTTTTTGTGGAAACATAGCTATACTGCTAATATAGTTGTGCATTTGGTGATTAGGGTGTGGTGCACTGAGAACCTCCTGAGCCATTTCACTAAGAGACTGCCAGTGAGTGCTGGCTGTTCTCCAACAGTCCAAACCAGTTGCCTTTCAAGAAACTTATCTATAAACTGACACAGAAACTCACAACTCCTGACTTATAACAGGACTCATACTGTATTTTGGATGCATGTGGATGTGCTAGATGTTGGCTGTAGTGGTCCTTGTACGTAGCACAAATGAGTGAAAGAGTCCAGGCTCCGCAGAGTCCTAGATTTCTGAAACAGGGATGTTGTCAACTGCCCCCAGTTTACAACAAGCTTTGCAACACTAGATTTTTTTTTCTCCACCAAACCATGGTTCTTGGAGTTTGAGAGTTAAGTGATTATTTTAATTTTCAGGAATTCTCTTACTAACATGCATATCTCAAGTATTTGAAAAACTGCAATATGCACACTTCACTGGCTGTGATCCAAAAGGCACAGTGTGGAGTTTGTATTTATATTTGTTGTGATTTTATTAAGTGCCTGAGTTCAGTCTAAGCACCAACCCAACAGAAGTATATGGTAAGATCTACTTTTCAAATGCAAGGTGTTATTGCATGTTAACTAAAGCAGGAAGCAGATTTCATGATTTGTGATTTGGTTCCCATAAGCTTTGTATCTTCGTGCTGTCCTATCTCTTGTCTCTGCTTTTTTCTCCTGAACATATGCCCTCTGTAAATTGAAAACACCTTGTGCCTTCCAGGACAAACCCACCTCTGTGCACCAAAGCTGGATTTCTAGTGTGGTTTGAAGTTAGTTCAGAAACCTGTAGTGCATCACTGACAGCAGCTGAGTTTCTCAAACAGCCTTTCCTTACCCACAGAAGGGAGGGAGAACTGAGCTCAGGTTTTTGTCTTCCTTGCAGACATTGTCCCAGAGCAGGATGCTACAGGAAACATTGTGATTTACATTGCAGGTTTCTCTCTGTGAAATTCATCCTGAAAGTTTTCAATTTAAATTATTTAATGCAATAGTGACATTACAGCCCAAAATATCAGCAGATGGAGCTCAGATAAAGTCACAGTGATCCCATTTGCCATATCCTTAATTTGCCTTCATTGCGAAAATAAAGTGATATATATGAGATGCTTCACTGGTGCTGGAAACAACCTAGCTTAGTGCTGGCTATTACTATTAAGACAGTTGTGTTTTCTCAATAAATAATAATTAATGGAGTTCAAGGCTGCTGCTCCATGTCATAGCTCCTTTGTTGAAGTGTCCTGGTATCCATTGAGCCCATACAGGGAATGACAACCCATGAAGGTCTGCTGAACAAACATCCTTGATGGTTACCAGTCCTTTTCTTACCCAGGAGTGATACCTGCTATCAAAAGGTGGAGCTCCAGTGCTGGCCAGTGTAAAGCCAATCTTCTGGCAGATAGTTCCAACTCCAGCTCGAGTTCTGTTCTGAATATTTTTTCACATAATCTGTGGGTACTTTTCTGGGTAGAATTCTACTCCCTGTACTTCCGCTGAGGTCTTCTTGAGCCCAAGAGCTGGCTAAGCAGCCACAGTCACAGTCGGTTGGTAGAAATTTTTACCACAAAATGGACTGAGAAGGACAAAGAACAGCAAAACTCTGTTTTAGTGAAGAGAAACTTAAAAGGCAAACTAAGTTAGAGAGATGAGGTTTCTGGCGGCTAACTGTATCATCACTAGAAATCTACTACTGTGGTGTTGGTATTTTGAAATTATTTGAGGAAAAAAGTAAATAAATGGAACTAGATGCTAAGTCATTGTAGGAATAGACAGTTAGGACTGAATGAGAAAGGCCACTAAGTCCAGTGGCATGGATGTGATTCACTCCCAGGCACTGTGCCAGCTCAAGACATGATCTCTGCTGAATTATTTTTGGGCCTGGTCTCTGTGGTTGCTGATGAATCTGTCTTTTTCCATCTTACTGTAACAGGCTGTTCAGCCCCAGTGGACATATGAAACTGAACAAGCAACTTATTTCAGGGCATGGGTTTAAGGTTCCTAACAAGACAGAAAGTTACCAGCTGGGTTATCTTCTGCATCTATTCCAAGTCAAATATTTTTATCCTTGTATCTATTAGACCAAGCATAACTGAAAGGTAAACTTCACCAGTATTCACAAAACTCTGCAGCAAGTAAGAAATAGACCACCTATTGGGTCATATTTCATGTTGAAATGCTGTTTCTAATAAGGCACGAAGCCTTGTCAAGTTTCCATACGCTAATGAGTGCAATTTGAATGTAGTTTTTATAGTAATAGTTTCATCAAAGAAGGCTGATTGTTCAGCTACTCTGGCACACCTCAGTATATTGTAGGAAGATAGGTTATGGGATGTGTCCCTGAAAATTCCAGGTTTAAAGTAGAAGTCTTGTGAGAAAAGGCAGCAGCTCCAACCAATTCATTCTTGTTGCTGAGACATCACTGTGTGCAACGTTTGACCCAGACATCCAAGTTCTTTCAGGATGGTCTGCGTTGGGATTCTCATTGGTCGCAGTGTAGGGTGCCCAAGTGTTAGCAAGATTTCTCCTGTTCCCATTACAAATTCAGTGTGGAGTGTCATATGGAAAGTGAGTCCTGATCCAAATCAGATTATTTTGTTTTCTGGTACTTCAATATACAGTTGAAGTTTTAGAACCATAGAATCATAGAATGGTTTGGGTAAGGGACCTTAAAATTAATCCATGTCCACCCCCCCCCCCCCGCCATAGGAAGGGACACCTTCCACTGGATCAGGTTGTTCAAAGCCTCATTAAACCTGGTTTTGAATGCCTCCAGGGATGGGGCTTCCATGATTTATCTGGGCAACCTGTTCCATTGCCTCACCACCCTCACAGTGATATTTTTCTTCCTAATTTCTAATCTAAATCTCCCTTCTTTCAGCTTAAGACCATTACCTATCACTATTACCAATTACTAATCCTATTGGTAATTACCTATTGGTAAAGACCTATTACCAATCCTATCACTGCATTTGCTGATAAAAAACCCCTCCCCAGTTTTCCTGCAGGGCCCGCTTCTGTGACTGTCTTTTTCCTTACTCCTTAGTCTTGTTGCTTGCCTCTTTCTGTGATCTCTACTGAGACCACAAATTCTCTATGGAGAATTCCACAGACTTCTCTTATCATTCTGACTTGCAAGGAATGAAAGAAGGTATTTTATCCCTGATAAAACATCTTTGTCACCGCTTGACTTACTCTGTGGGAAGTATTTTTTAAGGCTGTCAGCAAGGAGGTAATTACATAGCTAGATTCAGTGTATCATATAATCCAACTCTTCTGCTTACGTGAAACACTTAATATTTTGTTACTATACCTGCTTCTTGTAAATGTGCAGGATCACTTTAGTGCCACTAAATCTGAAATGGGAAGTGAAAATGCAAATTCCCATTGAAAGGGAGCAGCTACATCCTGAGCTGGCTCTCTTAAAAACCTAACCTTCAATGCAGAGCACTGAAGCACATTTTTTGTTATTTTTGTTTCAGGGCCGAGATTGTAACGCTTACCAAACCTTATGTGTTTGCTTTCAGAGGTCCCAATTAATTGCAGTTGTGGTGACTGGTTTCATGATAATGATGATCCATGTCTGTCAGGACCTGGTTTGACGCCAACTGTGCACTTTTATGCTAACAAACTGCTAAAAGCTGTCTTCTTTTAGGCTCTGATCTGTGCTGCAAGCAGACAAATCTCCTCAAGGCAAGTCTCTGTATGCTATTGCAATGCTTTTGAGCCTTCAGAAGACAACAGTACCAATTTTGTCTATGTCCAGAGAAGCAGCAGGGTAAAGCAGAAGGACTACAGGCAACCTAGAGTACTGGACAAATCTAGAACAGCAGCAAGAAAAAAGAGTAAATAACTGGTGAGCTGCTTAGGAGGACAGGACTATAAACTACAACATCAGGAGAGAAAAGAAGATAAACACTTTGATATACAGATATAAAAATACCTGAAAGGCTTGGCTGATGAGAGCTGATTGCTGTCCCCAGTCACAGTCGAGCATTGCTCCAGAGCACCAAGACAAGCTGTCTGACAGAGACCTTATCCCAGCAGCTTGCCAAAGTCTGTGCTCCAGCAGGAAGAACACTGGCGCCAAGGAAACTGCAACAGAGGCTGCTAATTTTCATTCTCAAGATTTGTTTGGTTTTTACTCATACCCATCTTCTCATCCTGGGATGATCATCTCCTCTTACCCCCTTTCCCACACACAGTGACACAAGCCTTCTGCAGAAAGGGCTCTGCATGCTTTTGCTCACCAGCCCTGACCCCAAGGGGCAGTGGTTATCAGGCCTGAGCCTTAGCTTATGCTTTCTTTCCAAGATACAAATGATACTGATTATCTCTGGAGCATAAGGAAAATGTTAAAGCAAACAAAACTCAGGAAGTTTTTCTTCTGAAATTCTTCATTTTGACCATATTGCCAACAAAATACTAACACACACCACTGATTCTAACAGTGTGTGGCTATCTCCTATGCGAAAGCAACAATGATCCAAATGTTTTCAGCTTTAAATCAAGCATGTTTTGAAACTGGAAGTTATACTTGCTCTACTAATGACATCAATGGACCACAAACTAAATACTCTAAAGAATAAAACAAGCTTTGAACTCACAAGATATGCCAAATCTCAGACTTATCTATGCTACGTTGTCTCTCTTCTGATTTTTGATGTGACTCATTTACTTTATCTGTAGATAAGCTTACTTAAGGAGAGGTTTATCACACTGAGATGCTCCATTATAAACAGAATGCAAACTTTCAAGCTTTATAAAAGACAGATCTCTAAAATTAACATTACTGCTAATATGATGCCATCATCATGCTAAGTGAATGTGGAACAGCATTTGTTTAGGTGATTTGATCTCATTTTATCCATAGCCTCAATTTTACAATCAAACACAGTCTTTGTTTAGACTTGAATTCTTTGATGATCAACAGGAGTTTATGCCAGGAACTTAATAAAACAGAAGGCAAATTTAGAGCATGATTTCTAAGACACTCAAAATACTGGACCATGACATCTTATGTTGCAAAGCTGGGATTTTGCTGTCTGGTTGTTGGTTATAGGCTAGCTACCTCATCTCTACAACCTCCTTTCAGGGAGTTGGAGAGAGCAATGAGGTCTCCCCTCAGACTCCTCAAGGATAAACGAACCCAGCTTTCTCGGCCATTCCTCATAAGATCTGTTCTCCAGCCCCTTCCCCAGCTTCGTTGCTCTTCTCTGGACTCACTCCAGAGCCTCAACATCCTTCTTGTGGTGAGGGGCCCAGAACTGAGCACAGGATTCTTGGTGCGGTCTCACCAGTGCTGACTATAGAAGGAGACCCTGCACGCCAATTTGCTTTATTGCCATAAAAGCTGTGATCCCAGTCCATTTCTGTCTATGGCATCTTCTCAGGTTTTTATGGAGACCAACTGCTTTCTTGGGCACCAAATTTTGATCTGACCCCAGACACTGTGCTCATGTCCTGCACAGCATTAATTTTACCTGAGACCAGATGTTCACTTCCATTATATCAGTCAGGGCCAAACTGTTTCAATAATATATTCAGTGAAACTTACCTTAAAAATCTTACGTAAATGATTTACAAGCAGCATTTTCACAAGTCTTCTTCCCAGATATCTAGTAGTCACATCTGAAGTTCCAGTAAAAACTGCATTGCTGTAAGCAGTATGGGAAGTTAGCTCCAGTGACAGTGACCAGAATGGTTTTNTAAACTCATATGGAAACTTCTAATTTCTGAGCTGATTCAACTTCACCAAATTAATTTAATAATTTTCTAGATAAAAGAAATGTTTCCCCCACAAACCTAAAAATACTAAATATTGGCTTCTTAATTTGACAATTAAAATATATCTTGTTTTCTGAATGCTTTTTCAGTTACCTTTCCCTTTTGCAGTCAAAGGAATTCATTTTAGAAGCAATGCATTCAAAGCTACAGACTCAGCTGAAAAAAAAGCTGAAATTATGCCCTGTTCCTTAATGAACTTAATGCTGCTGATTAAGGTTAGCTACAAGGACATAAGCTTCCAGTCTATAATTTTATTAGCAGACTGTGCCTGCAGTAGTGGATGCGTTAATTCTCTTTCCCTAAAATTCTGTTTTTCATGCTCAGTTCTGAGACTAATTATTCAACTGTGATGCAAGCACAACATGTAAGAGATGAGGCCAAATTAAAATTAGTGTTGGATCATCTACAGGAGTAAGAACATTTGCAAGGGACTATAAGAATATGACAGCTAAATAGGTAAGGTAGGTTAGGAAAGTTTTTTTTTCCAAAGAGGGCAGCAAATGTTACTAAGAATTATAAGAAGATATTAACTTGTGAATGAAGGAACAAAGAATACTCCAAACTTAAATACATTTATTATTATATTTATATTGTGTCCAGTTCTGGAATACTCAACATAAGAAGGATATGGAACTGTTGGAACAGGTCCAGAGGAGGCTACAAAGATGATCAGAGGGCTGGAGCACCTCCCATACGAGTTCAGGCTGAGAGAATTAGGCTGTTTAGCCTGGAGAAGAGAAGGCTTCAAGAAGACCTTACAGTGACCTTCCAGCACCTGAAGGGGCTACAAGAAAGGTGGGGGCAGGGGACTGTTTACAAAGGCTTGTAGTGATAGGACATGGGGCAATGGGTACAAATTGGAGAGGGGCAAATTTAGACTAGACATAAGAAGGAATTAATTTACTCTCAGAGTGGCAAGACACTGGCACAGGGTCCCCAGGGAAGTTGTGGCTGCCCCGTCCCTGGAGGTGTTCAAGGCCAGGCTGGATGGGCCTTGGGCAGCCTGATCTGCTCTTTTTTTTTCCAACTATCCCAATTTATGGTAGATGCAGTTCCTTTGCTAGAGAGTCATAGTGAGTCCTGTCACATCAGTTATTTTTCAGGCATAGAAATAAAATTTGTCTGCACCAGAAAAGGGGAAAGGTCATTGCCCTCAGAATCACCCTGCACATCTGTCTGAGCTGACAGTCCTGTGGTGGTGTCAGCAGACAATGCTTATCCCCCATGCTCAGGCAGAGGGGGATATGGATACTAACCCTTTTTTTTGTCCTCTCTTTCTCTGCTGCTGAGGCTGGGCTGACAGAGGGAATGCCTGTGTGACTCTCCTCCTGGGCCTGAAGTTCATTTTGCTTTCAGACATTGTGCCTGCTCACACTTGGTTTCTTGTTGCTTGTTTGGGGTTTTTTGTCATTCAGCATTTCTTTGCATTTCTTCTGGGAAATACTGTGTTAAGTTATGACTGAGTCTGCACCAATCTGCAGCACTAAATAAGCAGCAAGGATGATGCATCATCTAGTCCTGCAAGAGTCACATTCAAGTGTTGTATTTTGCTGCTTTGTTGCCTGAGAAGCCACAAGGAATGTTTTATATGCAATACTGCAAACCCTAAGTGATGAGTATTAGCCAGGGGCAGGTGGTGTGTAGTTAATGAAGCATCTACTAATTTGAAGGGCACTTCTGAAAACACATTTTTTCAGAATTCTTGACATCAAATATATTTTTCAATGTGTAACTCACATTACTTGTGTTAATTTTATGATTTTTAATTTAATTGGAAGTACTGCTTCCCTTAATTTAGTTGTGAATATTTAAAAGTATGTAGATGAGATGCTGAACTCCCAAGTCAGACACTCAAACAAAGAAGTGTATACTGTTACAAGGGTCCACAACAGTTCATTTTACCCTAAGGGATGAGCTCCTATAGATGATATTTCTCACTTTTGTAAAAAATTGGAGGCCCCTCCTGATATTTTCAGGGATGTCTATGTTATGAGTATTGACACTGACTGCCACCTCCAGCTTATAAGGCTGGGCCAAACTCTGAATGTCCCCTCCTGGTTTTTTGTGTGTTCATGTGTTTGAGGATATCTGTGAACTAACTTATTTTTCAGGTCATGTTTAGGTGTTGCACAGTCCACACTGAGAAATACTGGTTGAAGCAGTGTCTAACTTGAGATTTCAGGTCGCCTCTAGAGGAGTCTGTCCTTTACTGACCATATAGGCTGCTGGAAGAGACTCCCTAGGTTTAAGGTAGCTTTGACCAGTTCACCCATCTGAAATACTTCTTTCAAATGACTTGAACCATAGCAAAAGGAAGAACGTGGCAAATATGATAACAGGATCCAGTTGATTGCCTTGATCACAAAACCATCCCATCTCATTCCTCAGCATCCTTGTTCCCCGTGTAGCTTCTGATTTTGACCACAGATAACCACAGCAGTGACCTTTGCTTTCCAGTCTGAGGTGAGGGCCACACCAGCTGCTCTTTGCGCCGCCCTGGCTGAGGTGGACATGCTGAGCTGTACTTACATATTTAGAAACCATCTTCCATGATTCTTACTCCATACCATGAGAAATATCACTCCAAATGGTTGAAGTTGAGAGAACTGAACAGAGATCTTGTGTTTGGAAGTGCTGGTTAAGGTTAAAACACAACAGTTCAATATCAAGCTGCAATATCACATCTGCTACAACTACCCTGGATATGTTTAAATGACCAAAATGAAGGTGTGATGAGTTGAAATTGGCCCAATGCCAATTTCAAGAGGGCCTGGGACAGAGGNAACTCTTCCAGAAGAAGAAGAAGGAACGAAGGAACTCCTCCTTCCTACCTCCCTTTTTATATCTCTGCTTATGTAAAGCAATGAGATGGAATACTTCCTTAGTTACGACCTTAGTTACCAGGAAGATAAGCTAGACCCACTACAGAAGGATAAAATATTTAACCAGGAACACTTCAGTCTCCCATATATTATCAGAACGAGAAAGGACATCCATTTGGGGCCATGAATATTTACATATTTGATTACACATATAAACATATAAAGGTCTAATTTACTTTGCTAGATAACTACATATAAATTTGAAAATCTAGCCCTAATTTGACATAATTCCTAATTGATGCATATTAAATCTGATTGGGTACTCTGCATCTAAGCAACATTCCCTATATCTTACGCCATGTTGTCTTCAATAAACGTTTATGAGAGAAAATAATCAAAGGAAAACACATTAACTGGAAAGGTTACAAAGCCTATCATCTACTATTTTCAGAATAGGTTGTATAAAAGTCTGAGGGAACTTAAAGATGCATCAGAAACTCATGTAGAGCATAACACTGATTCAGTAGAAGTCATATGGAAATAGATACTCATGCTTTGATTTTTATTTTGTTTAATATCAGCTCTTTCTGTTCTTTATCATTTTATTTTGCATCCCTCAGGTATATGAAGGGGACAGTTTTCACAGAAGTAATGTATGTCTGTCATTGTTTCCTCTAGTAAGACTTAAATGAGTTTTTGTTTAACACAACTGCAGAAGACTAAATTCGCTTTTATCTAAAGGCCACTATTTTAATCCTTATTGCTTGACCATTTTGCTTACAGTTCCTCTCTGTATCTTGTCCACAATTCAGGGCAGTAACATGCAGAAGCAAATAAGTACAATGCAGAATGACTGGGCTCTAAGCACCAATGTACTGTTCTTTACCCTCTGTAGTACCTGGTAATAAAATGCTAAAGGTATTCAGCTGCACTACAAAGGTGTGCTGAAAGGCATTTGCTAAATATGGATTAAAAATATGGATTAAAAGGTGAGTTTCCTCTGCTACATGTACCTGAAGATTAGGGTAATCCTTCATGGCATGCAACTGAAATCCACTAAACCCACATGGAGTCCTAGGTACTGCTGCGGAGAACACAGTTTTAAAGTATCACGGAGATACAGAACTCCAGGTTGGAAGGAACCTTGGGGATCACTTGGTCCAATCTTTTAGGTAATACACAGATGAAATGAGATGGCCCAGAACCCTGTCAAGCCAAGCCTTTAAAGTATCCACTGTAGAGGAATCTACCACTTCCCTGGGGAGATTATTTGAATGTTTAACTTCTCTCATGGTGAATTTTTTTTTCTGGAATCCAATCCAAATCTCTCCAGGAGCAACTTATACCCCTTACCCCATGTCTTTTCGATGTGACTTCTCGTAAGAAGGGATTCTTTATCCTCTTGATAGACATCCTTTATGTACTGGTACAAGGTAATAATGTCTCTCCTAAGCCTTCTCCTCTCGAGGCTGAACAAATTCAGTTCTCTCAGCTTTACTTCATAAGAAAGGATTCCTAGTCATCTGATCATCACCTTGAGGTGCTGAGTGGCATGGTTTAGTGATTGATAGGAATGGTTTGACTCTATGATCCAGTGGGTCTTTTCCAACCTAGTGATTCTATGATTCTATGATCTTAGTGGCCCTTCTCTGGACACTCTCCAGCCTGTCTGCATCTGTTTTGTACAGTGGGGACCAAAACTGGATGCAGCACTCCAGGCACAGCCTGACAAGCAACTTTGCCACTCGTAACAGGAAACTTTGGTATGAGCAGAGGGTGGAAAGGTTGACTTCCTTTCCCCCTTTCTGCTTAAATCCCCACATGGAGAATGCAAAATGGGGAGAGGGGAAGCCAACTGTTATAGTAGAACCAAGTACAGATGAAAAGAAAAACACAGAAAAGTTTGACAGTTGGAAATATGTAATTTTTGCTCATCTCTTCCGATTACTCCACACATGTGGGCTGTATACCTTACCGGTTTTGAGACAATAACAAAAAATGACTCTCCAGAAGATGCTTGGAAAGAAGATAAAATATACTGGGAACCCATGAAACAAGGCCATACAGGGTAGCAGTGACAGGTACCTCTGAGGCTGGAACAATGAATCATAATGGAAATATCACCACCATTCTGCTGTTAGATGTACCAAAGCAATGTTGTTAAAGTCAATGCCTAGTATTTATGGCTAGGGGCTGATTTGACCTCAAGTTCTTTTATTTTGTTATTCTGCCAGTTGTTAAAAGTACACTTTGTACTTGGAGAACAGTGGCTACTCATGCCTCGCTTCTGGCACTTTTCTCGTTGGCCTGTTTTGCCTTGAACAGTGTGAATTAGCTTGTGGCCAGAAGCTCTTATTCCATTCATTCTATGTTGCGAGCCCATTTGCTGCATGTCTGGGAAAGCAAGGGGCTGATGACCGAGACATCAGAATTAGCATGAGTAAAGCACGGGAACTTTTACCAAAAGGAGTTCTGCACCAACAAGGTTTGTTGGATTTTTTATGGCTAGCACTTGTGGGTTTGATAGGTAGGTATAATTCCTGATTTTACATGAAGAAATAAATATATTTGGTTTGTCATCTGACATTGCCAAAAACTTTACAGGTTAAAAGAAGTTGACTTGGAATGGTGGCTGAACTCTCTAAAATATGCAAGTAACAGTCTCAGTAGTTACAGTGAGTAATTAACAATGCAGTTATCCAGACTGTGCTTCCTATTTTGTTTGAATATCTCTTAAACCTTGCAGACCATAGAATTCTTGCTTTTGGTTGCTCTTTGTGTGTTATAAGCAGGGAATTTATTTCCAGACTTGGGCCTTTGAATGTTTACTGGCTAGTGCGAAGCCTTATGTAAACATTTTAAACCACTAACACCTCCTGCTTCAAGAGACATCATTAAATACTGGAAAATCAAATCATCACTTATAAACCTGCTAATCACTGCAGTGGTATTCTCAAAGGCTTTCTTTAGCCCAGCCAGGTTAATCTGCCTGTGCTGCCTCTATTTCCTATAGTGCAATTTGGAGCAGCAACCTAAAACTGAAGTGCTCTAAACAACTTTGTAGAGTAGATCTGGCAACGAGGGGTCTCATGAGGCAGTTTCCCTAGACTGCATTATATCCCCTGATTTTTTTTTCTGTTTTAAGAAAACAAATTTAATAAATCAAAACAAATACCAATTATGCAAGGGCCAAAAATGAACAAAAGGAGAAAGATGCTGATCTCATGCTTCCCTGCAGAGCAAATGAGGAAAGGGTGGAGAATCATTCAGACACTTTCTGATTATCCTGTGAGATAGGATGGGAACAATGAGGTGGCTGGGGTGAGCCTGAACAGAGCACTTTAATTTTGGCATTTCAACAACTGCTAGCAGCATTTTCTTTTTTAATGTCAACATTATGTGCACAACTTCAAGGTGAGCCTTCCAAGTCACTCAAATTAATTGATGCATCAGGGATGTGGAACTGGAACATAGTGTCCTTGATGCTACTTAAAAATATTGCAAAAATGTATGTTGCCTTTAGAGGAGGGACTAGAAAAATACAAATGCATTATTACAGAAATGTTGGCCAGAAATAAGTGATTGAAGAACTGCGAGATTACGTCTCCTGCTCTAGTGTTGATGGTTAAATACTGTCCCGCCTCCCAAGTTGGATCTACTTTCAGCTCTTCTGGAATTGTCCTCTTGCTGACTCTATGTATGGTTTTATGCAAAATTGAGTGCTTTTTGCTCTGAACTTACAGCTATGCTGCAATACACCCTCAAGTCTTGAAAACTGAGTTTGAATTTGGTGCAAGAGCTAATTAAGACAAACACCTCTGATCAGTGGAGCAAAGAAACATTGCTTACCAGTAGCTGTCACTCAGGTTTTATCATCCCTGTGTCTACTCAGGCTGCAGCTGAACACCCGGTGCTATCACAGACTCTCAGACCACATCCTCTTCTACTTCACTTGCAGGCACACTCAGTCCTGGCCCTTCTTCTGTCCATACAGGGTGGAGCAAAGCCCCAGCCCTCTGCTGCCTCAGTGCAGGGAGGAGGGTGGTTAGTGGATGGTTCAGACTGACACCGCAGAGAGATTCAAATGCGTAAATACAGAGCCAGGAGAAGTGTCTGAAGGCAGCTGGACTTGCCTTCCAGAGGAATTATCCTCTGAGACTCCAGGGCCTACAAGGCTCATCAGAGCTACCAAGAGTCTGTCTTTGCCCCTTGAAGCCACTAGTCTTGTCTGCACAAACAAAAAACGTACAGTCAGCTCTATGTCACTGCAGGAGGATCACCACGGTCTATCTAATCCAATGAGGCAACGCATATCCTGCTACAGTCAGCTAGGAAAGACTTGTAAGACTTGTCATAACTGTATTTTTATAATCATGCTCTTCCTGTGCACAATGGTCACTGGGTGTAACTGTAAATGCAGATTACTGTCATCTTGAAGTTCAAAATGACAAGTTTTCTCCCTTGCTAATTGAGTGATTATGCACTGAGAGGCAGAGGGATGGCAGCTGCCAAGGACAGCTCAGGGTTTGGTGCTCTTGGGAGAGCAGCTCCAGTTGACGTATTTTCTATCTCATTGCTATGCTACTTCTACAGCATAATTCAGTGTTGCAAATGAAAACTGGTTTTATTACTATGCACCCACAAATTCAAATAAAAATATCTTTAGTGCTTGAAACTGAGAACACTTCATAGGTTTCAACACCGGTTTCTAGATTTTGACATAATAATTTTTTTTT
>WAAB01015617.1:35657-40657 GCA_013389865.1 Piaya cayana
ATTTGATTGAATTTTATTTAAAGAGTGAACTCTAGAGTTAACATGGAACTGTAATCTAGCAAGGTCTGTCCCTCCTAAGTTTTACCTTGTCTCCATGACCAGCAAGGGCTTCCAGGCCAAGGCCAGGAATCTCTGGGCCTTCCATGGATCAGCTCGTTTCTGAAATCTGCTCCTGGCTTCAGTCCTTAGTCACTTCAAACACAGCAAAATCCCTTCCCCAGGGACGTGGGTTTGTTCCTCTGGCAAATAGCTGCTCCTGTTCTCCTGCCTCCACATGACTCTGCTCTCACTGACCTCGGACCAGGACCACCTTCCTCCTCTAGTGTTAAGCAAAATGGCATTTTAAACACAGGGAGATATTTAACCTGTAAATAACTCTCTGAAATGAGACACAATTAGACTTTAAATCATCAGCAAATGTATATTTATATCCTGTGGTGGCCTCAAACCACATTTAACTTTTAACCATGTTCATTATGAGAGGGCTTGTAGCAAAGATCAATCTTACAAACACAATGAGAACACACAAAAAACTCTTAAGAATTCTGATTTCTGTGTAAATATGTGCTAAAGAAACTATTTTTTTTTTTTTGCCTCTTTAGGAGAGTGGTCAATAGAGTTCTCTTGGAGCTAACCCTGAAGGGCAAAGGACTCTAGGAAGGCTTGACATTCTTCAAGGCTTCTTCATTCTTAAAGGCTTAGAGCAGGCTGTCCCCACGTGCTAAAAGACAAGCAGGTGGGGAAAGAGACTGGCCTGGCTGAACAGAGANCGCTGTATCCATTTCACTGAAAGAAGAAGTGTAGCAGAGGTAAGGAACTCATCCTGCACCATAAGGGGAAATCCTGTGATGCCTTCCGCTGAAACACAGAAGATCCTGGCTCCCATAACTAAGTGTCGTTCACTTCATTTGAGTTCTTTATTTCATGCAGCTCTATGTTCTGCATAGACCAGTCACAATATTAAAAAGTGGAGACAGGGTGACAGTTGCCTGCTTTGTTTGTTTATAAACAATATAACTGGATGTAGCAACCTCTGTGGCTGGGGAAGGAAAGACACAGGCTGCAAGAGGGATGCATTCAGAACAACTCTTGGCAGCCACACTCTTCAAAGCTAACCATGCCTCTTTGGTCTCTGCAAGCAGAGCTATTCCAACATGATGTGTCCTGATTCAATTTGATTTGATTGAATTTTATTTAAAGAGTGAACTCTAGAGTTAACATGGAACTGTAATCTAGCAAGGTCTGTCCCTCCTAAGTTTTACCTTGTCTCCATGACCAGCAAGGGCTTCCAGGCCAAGGCCAGGAATCTCTGGGCCTTCCATGGATCAGCTCGTTTCTGAAATCTGCTCCTGGCTTCAGTCCTTAGTCGCTTCAAACACAGCAAAATCCCTTCCCCAGGGACGTGGGTTTGTTCCTCTGGCAAATAGCTGCTCCTGTTCTCCTGCCTCCACATGACTCTGCTCTCACTGACCTCGGACCAGGACCACCTTCCTCCTCTAGTGTTAAGCAAAATGGCATTTTAAACACAGGGAGATATTTAACCTGTAAATAACTCTCTGAAATGAGACACAATTAGAGTTTAAATCATCAGCAAATGTATATTTATATCCTGTGGTGGCCTCAAACCACAATTAACTTTTAACCATGTTCATTATGAGAGGGCTTGTAGCAAAGATCAATCTTACAAACACAATGAGAACACACAAAAAACTCTTAAGAATTCTGATTTCTGTGTAAATATGTGCTAAATAAACTTTTTTTTTTTTTTTTGCCTCTTTAGGAGAGTGGTCAATAGAGTTCTCTGGGAGCTAACCCTGACGGGCAAAGGACTCTAGGAAGGCTTGACATTCTTCAAGGCTTCTTCATTCTTAAAGGCTTAGAGCAGGCTGTCCCCACGTGCTAAAAGACAAGCAGGTGGGGAAAGAGACTGGCCTGGCTGAACAGAGAACTCTGGCTGGAACTCAGGTAAAAAAATAGGAGAGTTTATGGCCTTTGGAAAGAGGCAGGCAGCTCAAGAGGACTACAAAGATGATGTAATGTTATGCAGAGAGCAAGTTAGAAGGGCCAAAGCCCAACTAGNGAGAGTGGTCAATAGAGTTCTCTGGGAGCTAACCCTGACGGGCAAAGGACTCTAGGAAGGCTTGACATTCTTCAAGGCTTCTTCATTCTTAAAGGCTTAGAGCAGGCTGTCCCCACGTGCTAAAAGACAAGCAGGTGGGGAAAGAGACTGGCCTGGCTGAACAGAGAACTCTGGCTGGAACTCAGGTAAAAAAATAGGAGAGTTTATGGCCTTTGGAAAGAGGCAGGCAGCTCAAGAGGACTACAAAGATGATGTAATGTTATGCAGAGAGCAAGTTAGAAGGGCCAAAGCCCAACTAGAACTTAATCTGGCTACTATGAGTAAAGAACAATAAAAGTGTTTCTATAAATGTATCATCAGCAAAAGGAGGACTAGGAAGAATCTCCAGCCTTTATTAGATGCAGGGGGAAACTAAGTGACAAAGGACAAGGAACAGGTTGAGGTACTTAATGCCTTCTTCACCTCAGCGTCTGCCATATAAACAGCTGATTCAGCCTATAGCTGCTTTTACAGGGAAAATGTAACAAAATAAAATTGTGATTTAGAAGGAACACCTAACACACTAAATCTCTGGTTGAATGAGAGATATTTTATTTATGCTTATTGTTCAGTTCTATGATCTGTGGAGGCCTGCTAGTGCTGAATGGGACTGGATACAGACCATTGAATTAATTTAACATGGAAACAGACAATAGGGAAATGGAAATCAGAATGGAATCTAGAGAAAAAGAATGTCTTTTTACCACTGTTAAGTCACCACATCCCATTAGTGGAAAATCAGTGGACAGCTTCTAAGGTTTGTGACATTAACAGTACTCCTTAGCTACTGAGAGCACAGGCTTGACCATGGCAAGGGGGCAACTGTAGCCCACAAATGCCTATGTAATCACATCTCCAAACAGGTACAGTAAACAACATTCTCAGTGCTAAAGTAATAAGAAAATATGTTACTGCTTGTATTTATGCTAGATCTGAGAAGGATGTGCCTTTCAAAAAGACTGGTATAATCAGCCTCCAGCAAGATTGGAGGTTGCTTGTCTGTTACCACAAGCAGCAAGTCACAGGACCAGTGGCCTATGACCTCTGTTTGCAAACACTGGAAAATGCTTATGCTATCAAACAGAAAAAAATTGTAGAACTAGTCTTAAACCAGTAGCATAGTGCTTTGTTAGTTTCATCAAAGCATCACTTCTATAATTTTTATCTTCCCAACGACAGTTCTAGTCAGTATGTAGATGCAAGCTAACATTAAATTTATAAACTGGAACGGAAACTGCTCCCTACATCCCTGACCATGGCAATTATTCCAGCTCTGACAGATGTGCTCTCTACACCGATAAAACTCATATCTCTTTCCTTATGTGTCTTCAGGGTGTGACTCCTTCAGCAGGTGTGTTAAAACAAGACAAGAATAGAGGTTGTAGAAGGCTTAACAGAATTTAGGATGGTTTTGCTGTTGCATGTGTAAGCAGATGATGCTCATGAGGATGTGGCACATCCCACTAACCCCACACGATGAAGGCAGAACAGTTAATGCTAAAACACATCCTTCCACTAATCTCTGCTGAAAAAACCCAGCCAAGTTATGTTCAAGAGATGCAGCTCAGGTTCTAGCACTGCTCCAGAAATCTCAACCAGAATATACTTTTTATTGGTTTAGACTACCACCTACTGGTGAGAAGCAAGTTCATTACTCATTTCAGGCCAATTGCTGCCTCCCTTTAAAGCTATTGCATGCTTGGTAACTCAAGTCAGAATTCACATTACTTGAGACTAACGTAAGATACAGGGGGCTATGCAAAAAAAGCAAACCTTTCCTTCCCATTCCTGGCGAGCCTTCTGAATAATTCTACTTCCACTGCACTGACAGGCTAAGGTGTTGAGCTGTTCTGTTTCTGCATTTCTGGTGCACTTCTAGCATTAGGACTGGGTGTTATTTATTTTTACAGAATCAAACTGCATGACCTTGATCAGCATGACCAGGCCACAAACAGCTTGGGGCATTTTTATCCTAGAGCCTCATTCTTGTAGATTACTGAAGTTTACTATTACTTTAAAATCACTACTCACTTTATCTACCACAAATCATAGAGCAATCGAAACAGAATAACATGACAGATATGCTTCTCTTTCTTCTTTCTTCCTTCTGATAAGGATCGATGCAGTCAGTGCTCCTTCACTCAGTCTTCCTCCTCCTCCCAATCCCTGGTAAAAAATTATTTCCTGTAATCTACTTCTCTAAAAGATTCCAATTCCCTCTTTCTTCCCCTTAGCCTTTCTTTATATACTTCTAGGGAACCTTTGGAGAAAAACAAAATAAAACAATCAGTGCTCTTGATTCATCTCCCTTCTCTGAAAAGTATCCAGCAAAGGCTTTGTTAATCCTATATAAACACCAATAAGCCTAGCCCCCTCACTCCTGAAGACACACTCAGGGAAAACAAAGTTAAAATTCTGCCTATCCCAGTCACTGAGGTACCACGTACAAACACCCAGAAAAAGCACAACCAGCAGTATTGTGGAGTAGTTTAAAGCACAGAATGGTGTGGGTTGGAAGGGACCTTAAACATAACCCAGTTCCACCACCCCCTACCATGGGCAGGGACACCCTCCCCTGGATCAGGTTGCTCAAAGCCTCATCGGACCTGGCCTTAAACACCTCCCAGGATGGGGCACCCACAACTTCTCTTGAGAGCCTGTGCCAGTACCTCCCCACCCTCACAGGAAAAAAATTCTTCCCGATATCTAACCTAAAGCTCCCCTTTCAGTTTAAAACCTTGTCCTATCCCTGCACTCCCTGATAAAAGCCCCTTCCCACAGCTTTCCTGTAGGTCCCCTTTCAGTACTGGAAGCTTGCTATAAGGTCACAATGGAGCCCTCTCTTCCACAGCCTGAACAAGCCCAGCTCTCTGAGCCTGTC
>WAAB01015617.1:45657-51116 GCA_013389865.1 Piaya cayana
AAACACTTTACAGAATGGCTATGATGTAGATTCAGGCGAAAGCCACTTTCCTGTTGGTTAGTTTCAAGGTTCTATGGCAACAGTTGACAATTAGAGATGAACCCTGGTGGGAAACAATGAGGGATAAATCATAGCACAGACAAATCCCTCACCTGTGATGTGTTGGCAGAGGAATTACTATTTGCTTGCTGTTGATGAATTTGTGCAAGCTGCTGTTTCTGCATTAGTGCCAGTTGCTGTTGATGTTGCTGGTATTGTTCGGCTGTAAATGCTGAACAAAATATAAAACGAGAAAACACTACATCAAAATATGTAGGTGTCGTGTATATAAACACATCTATTTTATAATCATAAAAATTAATGATACACCACAGCAAGTTCCTAAGAGCCTTAATGAACTGTTATGGCAAAAAGGCTACCACCTTCCTAGAAATTTTTGTTTAAATTAAGCCTTCCCATTTCAAGCTGGTTTTCAGTATACAGCCTTCAATTGCTCTGCTGCACTTGGCTCAAGACACCAGAAAGGGAGAGGGAACCAAAATACAACCAAACCCACCAAAATCTAATAACTGATTAAAAAGAAATTACAGGTAGAGATGCATTACTCTTCACTTTGTGAAGCTTCAGTATCTGCATTATTAGTAAAGCACGTCTATATGCAAAACTTGGGAACCACATGTTTTCAGCCCTTACAGCATTTTGAAGGTAACAAATGCCTAAGGTTTCGGTTTAGTTGCAAACATTAAACTGGACGTGCTTACAACTATGCAGGCTATCAGAATGCTGTTTTTAATCACGCATGTACCAGCAACTCCATCAATACAGAAGCTGACAGCACCACATCCTTCCCCCTGATATCTCCAAAAGGTGACCTAGTTGTCAGTGCATCGCAAGTCAACCAGAATTTTACCCAGTTGGCCCATAAGTGTGAAATGGATGAAAGATGGATGTACTGTTCTGGTACTGATAGAATCAATTTGTATTCATCAATTAGTAGTGACATATTAAATAAATGTTTTTTAAAAACCCTAAAGTTAACAATCTGTATGGTTTAGATAAACAGTTCCAGTGCTTCTCAAAATTCCATGTATTAGTAAAGTATTTTATGCTACAGTATGACATTAAACACATTGCTTAGGAACAGGTTGCCTAAGTGAGGTAAAGACAACGGACAAAAATTTTTAAAAAGCAAAAGTGGATATGTTAAACCACTATTTGCATGAAGATTAACATTTCCCCCATCTTAACTAACTCACTTTTTTCTACTTAAGTGAAATTTATTAATTGTTAATTTCAGTTTTCAAGCCTAAAGTATATTTTTGATTCAAGCTACAAAATAGGTACTTAGTAAACACAGCTACCTATGTTAGTTTAACCAATCCCAAAATATTGTCTTCTTTTGGAGATACTATAATAAAGTTTGAGACAAGCTGTGTTTGTTTATGATAGCCGTTATTTAAACCAGTCTAACTACACCCCCTTCTTTCTGGAAGTGACATTCAGATAAATTATATTTTTCAAGCTGTGCATCAGTCTATTTCCTTTTAAGCAGTCTGTGACCCTTACAGCTGTGAGTTTCCCACCACTATTAAAAGTTATGCAGCTGTCAAAGTAAACAAGTGACAGAGAACCCCACTGTGACTATAACCCTCATCTATATTCAAACTGCTTCTCTTACTTCTCCTCAGATATCCTTGCCTGTTAAAAGCCACCATCTGTTTTGCTCACTAACACTGTCACTACATTTCTTACCCTCCTGCTCTCAGAATACAGCCTGCGTTACACTTCAACTCAAATAATAAGCCTATAGATTGTGAGAGGTAAGTTGCTTTGGAAAACTATCATTCCCGTGCAAAAAAAAAAAATGGTACGTACTTCACATGAAAGCAATTCCACCTATTTAACCTTACATATTTGTATTCTGTCGCGTACAACTGGCTGGAATAGAGGAAGACTTTCTGGGGAAATGGCACAGCCAAGCACAGTGAAGTCACAGGGGCGCTGACTGACACTGCCTTGGGTCTAGGATAACTCAGCAGGCAACTCTGTGGGAAACCTCTACACGACTGGCTGTCCGCAAGGACAACTACACAAGGAGCTCTGAGTGCCTGGCAGCGAGTGGTCTGGCAGACAGTCCTCCCTGCCTTGGGCACACGCCAAGCTCCCCAAAGCCTTTCAACAGCAATGGGGGCTCTTGCCAGAAGCTGAAGAGTTCCCTGCATATAGCTGTTCTCACAGAGAGCTAGCCATATAGAGGTGTCCTGCTGAGACTTGGCCCTTTCTGCCTGTGCCTCTACATCTGCAGGCACAGCCCTAACTTCTCAAAGAGCTAGTCTAAGTTCAACTTTTTTGAAAAAGCAATTCTAGTAGGATGCATTACAGACCACAAAAACACAGCCACTATTAATGGGTTAATTATACAGCCTGAAGAAAATATTCAGTCTTGCCTGCAAAGCTAACATAGATGCAATCACTGATATATTCAAAGTGAGTGTCAGTATTACTCTTTCTAGGAAAACAGTAAGCCCTTAAGAACCTCTTTCCAGAAATTTTATTCCCTCTGCTCATTTCTATTCTAAGGAAAAGGCACAGCTGAACATCTTTCATCTGTCAGAGAAAATGGTATATGTAGAAGTAGTAAAAATAAAAATATAACATTCAATGGCTAAAGATGACACATGATATTTAAAACAGATTCTTGCTTCATCAACCCTAGCCAGGAGTGCATGGCTCCATCATTAATATTGCAGAATTTACCGAACTGGACAGTGACAGAATATCCAATTTCATTCACTACACAATCCAATGAGGGTGGAAGCGTGAATATCTCAACCACTGCTAGTGATACACTACAAACAAGATTATAATTTCAAAATATCTCAACTGTCTTTCATAGCTAACAACTGTAGTTCGCCCCAGACGTTTGACATACATAATTACTGAAAGTGTCCTGAGAAGAAAGTGACCAAGTTAGCCTAACCATTAAGAACCTCAAAGGCACAAGCCTTCCTGGAGTTATCCACTTCAGGATGGTAGTCAGGAGATGGGTGGCTCAAGTTTTACTGAGACACTAGGCTACACAGATGCTTCCTACTCGTTTGTTTGCAGCATGCTGTTCTGAATGCAAAAAAATCAAACTCAGTATGCTTCTGAATTGTTTCTGGCAGAACTCTGAACCAAGCTGTAACATTTCAGTTGAGACAACCTTCAGGATTTTAAGCCACAATCTCATGTTATACTGTTAACTTCATTTAACAACTTGGGTCCATGTATTCTGTAACAGTATTAATGGTATCCCTTTGGCAAGAGAAAGGTGTCCTAGCTTACAGACTTCAAAAGGAATGGAAGTCAGAAGAAAAAGCATCAGGATTTTGCAGTTATGAATGCAAGGAAAGAAACATTGTACATAGCTGAGACTGACCTACGGGATAAACCACTGCTTACTATCTCCTCAGTGACAGTCACAAATCTTGTGCAGTAATTCAACTTTTTAACAACACACTACACAATGAATGTTTTCCTACCAGAACTTACATGATTATAAGCAAGATGTTTGTAATCTTTAGAATAATTACATATACATTTTTTTCCTCTAATTAAAACACTGAATATCCTTCAATTGGATGATGCTCCTTGCATGTCTACTAAATTCCGTGGGACGCTGATACTCAACAAGTGTTGTTTTCTGGAACACAAAGTAATAGCGATGCTGTCAATGGACCCCTCAAAGATCTGTAGTTCTCAGTAGTTTTATACTGCAACATGAAACTAGTTTTACCACAGCATTTAATGCGTACTAGTCTTAAAGCACTGTAGCTTATATTTAGCTTCTCTGAAAATGCAAGTACCCCCCAGAAGTGGCTGAAACCAGCAAGGGTGGTGCAGGGTAGCTATGCAATCTGTATAAACAGATTTGGTTTTCTATGGTCAAGAGGCCCAGCCTCCACTCCTGACTCACAGCTGCAAGTTTTACTCTGAGGTGATCCACAAGATGTTACTCTGCTTCCTTGAAGTAGGAAAATACAGACTTCAAAAAAAAAAAAAAAAAGATCACAGGAACCAGTTTCCTAAAACCCAGAAGCATGTACTGGAAAGCAGAAAATGTATGTGTAAACGCTAGGTCCCTCTAAGAGCATTCCTTCCAATCTCCTGAATGAAACATCCTCACTATTTCCAGGCAAGATGAGCAAGCTTTGTGAAGTAAACAATGCCTATCCAGGTAAGCATATTTTTTTAAATAAAAGTTTTTTTAAAAAATAATACTGACTCAAACAGCTTAACTGAACCTTTCCAGCAAATATTTCAGTCCTTTAAGACTAGCTAAGAATCAGACATTTACAGTAACTCTGGAGTAACTTTAAAAAAAAGCAGTTGCTTCATAACATCAAGTATTTGTTCTCACAAGCAGAAAACATTATTTCAGTTGAAAAGTTGAAGTTTTAAGATTATAGTGGGCTCAAAGAACCCCTCTAAAAATCAGAGTACTGGATTCCATCTGAGATGACAGCCATTAAAAACGGTTTAGATTAGGTGACAGATGCAAGATCATATAACTAAAGCTTCCAACTGAGAAATCCTACGAACTACAAAACTGCTAAGTGCATGGAAAGACAATATATTGCACTGCAATATTTTCTTAGGGGAAATACATGAGAACATCGCATCCCTACTACATAAGAGAACAACTGGTTACTAAAGCCAAAGTGCATGCAAAGCAAACATCACTCACAATACTAAGTAATCCAGAACACCACATTTTTTTAATCTCTATCTTATGAGAGATGTTATCTGGCTTACACAGCCTGGTTAAAGACTTTCTACTGTATAGCAAGTTCTCACCAATGTATTTGGAAGATTGGAGAGACTTAGAGCCATCAGTGTGATTTAGAATTTGATGCACCAGGCCCAGAGATGTGTCACTTTCTGAAAAGAAGTTCAAGATTGATTTCACTTAAACACAGCATTATTAGAAGCTATGAGAACACGAATTATTACGCCCTTGCAATTTATTACTACAACAGCCTTGAATTTCAGCCCAACAAGTGTGAAACTCCTAAAATCAGAACTCTAGACTTAAAAATTATAAACTAGATACAAGATCTGTATGTGCACTCTCTACACGGTAGTGGAAGAAAAATGGACAGAAAATAATTAACAAGGATTTTTACTAGCTATTGAATAAAAGCTAAAAATGCTTGCTATGCATGTTTATTTGTCTGTTCATCATTCTTAACACAAAGGGCCACTAAAATCACAGAATCACCAGGTTGGAAGAGACCCACCAGATCATCAAGTCCAACCATTCCCATCAAACACTAAACCATGTCCCTCAGGACCTCATCTACTCGTGCCTTAAACACCTCCAGGGAAGGTGAATCAACGACCTCCCTGGGCAGCATATTCCAATGCCCAATGACCCTTTCTGTAAAAAACTTCCTCCTAATCTCTAGTCTAAATCT